>BQNB010012582.1:0-76483 GCA_026074375.1 Tanacetum coccineum
GCTAGAGAAACAACTTTTGGAACCAGCTTTGAACTTGACGGTTTATTGTTGTGGTCGTGAATTCCGAGTTCTGAACGATTATGAGCAGAAGTCATTTGATGAAGAACGAGTCATGTACTGATGTGAACAAACGTCATCTAAACATTGAGGAACGGGGCCTGAAGTGTTATTTTCAGCAGATGCCATTTACTCCTTGTTAAGGTGCGAGGTCTGAACTATTGTGATCAGCCATCATCAGAAGTTGCTCATCTTTTGTGAAACCATTCTGGCACTGGTTTCTTAGATATCAACATTTTCAGCAACCACACTCTGAGATCTTCTTGCTTTGCATTGTATAGTGCATCTGCATTTAAGTTAATTCTTTGTTGCTTTTAAACATTAAATGATTTACCTGCACTTAAACCCAGAGTTTGTTTGCATGCATGAATATGAGGGATATCTACTATTGAACCATGCGTGGGTTCACTGTCAACCTTGCCCATGTAAGAGTTGAATAACTTTCCTGTGGGAACCCACCTAAGACCAATAGTCTTGAGAATTCTACCCGTTAGTTGCCACCTAAGACAAGATCTAGGATTCATTGTTTTCTCAGGGACAGTGGTAGTCTTTTTGTTTGAAAAATCAGCCTTTTTAGATTCAAGTTCGTCAACCTCGTTTTCAAGGGATTTAACGTACTCAAAATCTTCATGTATTTCTGTTTTAAGTTCGTGTTCAAATAGAAAACTGTCATTTTGTGACTTTATTGAAAGAGGCGTGAGTAAGATTTTTATCAAAAGTTTCATATTTTAGCTTCTATAGTTCTAGCGTTTACCGTCATTCAAGTATTTAAGAAACACAGCATCATGAATTAGAAATTACACACACATTTTCCACATACAACACAAACAACATTCACATTCAAAGTTCTGGAATTTGAACTGGCATTACACGCAGTTACAGATTTTGTTTTCTTAAAAAACTAGAAATCCTATGGTGGTCTTCTACTTCCTTCTTTGTAAACTTCACTTGACTATTGTTTGGCACGACCTTATCTTTAACTTGATAGCTCTTAAGCGGTGGTCTGCTAACACTAGTAGAGTGATTTACTCCTGTAGATGTAGACACGTGAGGATTAGTATTCCTAGAAGCATGAGGTAACTGAGGTTCTCTGTTTTGTGTTGTGCTAGTGGCAATTCTATACATTCCTGGTGTAAGCGTATTCGTGTGTATTTCCGCTTGTTTTCTATTCTGAGGCAAATTCTGTTGAGTGACTTGTTTAGATGAACCATCCGACACATTAGTTTTATTAACCGACTGTTTCGTTTGAAAACTTCTCATTTCAGGAGAATTTGAAAAAGGAGTCGGTTTTCCTAAAACTGATGGTTTTAGAATCCGTTGAGCATTTGGTTGTCTAACAACAGATGGTTTATCAAACTGAGTTTCCACAGACTTTCCTTTGCATTTCTCAATGAGTTTCTTTAACTCACTTATTGCTATGTTCTTGTCTTGCATTTGAGCTTTCAAATCTTGTATTTCATGATATTGTTCACGTTCCTATTCGAGAATACATTAGAACCGTTTCTTTCAAACGGTTGTTTTCATTTGTTCTTTACATTGTTGTAAAGCAAGTTCAAGAGAAATCGAGTGTTTTTCAAGTTTAGAAAAACTTTTTAACAAATTATTATGAACTTCTTTGTTAACAGATTCAGTTTGTTTCAAAAGATTTTGTGTAAGACATTCACATTCTTTGACCTTGTGAAGATATAAGCATTGTAATCCAGTATGAGCATTTAAATCAGACAGAGAATGCAAATATGAACATATAACATATTTAGACACACACTCTTCGAGAAGTAGATCGTATATGTTTGAAAATCAAATCCGTTTTCAGATCACGCTCGTCAATCCTTTCTTCAAGGGATTCAACGTACTCAAAGTATTCAGCCATTCCCTTTTTAGATCATGGACAAACAATAACTGTCATTTATAGTTTTGATTGAAAGAGGCATCAATAATGATTTTATCAAAACTTCCATATCATGAGCAGTTGGGTTACGAAAAGAACTCCTAGTATGATTAGACCAAGCTTGTTCACAAATCGTTTTAAAATGATTAAAGTTGTTTGTCATTTCGTTGTAAGCTTGTCTACTTTTACTAATGATTACGAACGGGTAGAAAGGCCGAGAAAAAAACGTTTTTAGTCAATGTTTGGCTTTGTCCAACAAATGTTTTTCTCACATTGGTCTTCCTGACTTCTTTAGCATCGTTCCAACTGATCAAGAAAGGGTTTTGGATGGTGGTTTGAAAATTTCATAAAGACTATTTTGATATGTGAATCTCAATAGGTTTTACTGTGTCTTTATTCAATTTTGATCTACTTTCTTTTTCAAGAGTCACTATGTCTTCCCTATTGGGGCAAAATATGTTTGCAGGATCAGAAGTATCATATGGGATCTCATACAAACATAGTTTTTCAGATTGAGCTATCTTGAGGTACTTAGGATTAGCAAAGGTTGATCTACCATTATATTTCGCATTTTGGTGCTAACGATATGAATGTCTAAATTGATTGATTGCTTTTATAAAGAAATTCATTCAAAAACTTAATTGTTGTCCACTTCAATCATTTAGTCAATATCTCTTCCTTCCTTAACCATTAAATCCGAAATGACCTTACTTTTCTCTTTGAGTTGACCTTCAAATTGTGACTTTGTTAAAAGACTTTTTTTGACTAACTCATCGTGTTCTGATTTGACAACAAAAAAATTTTTTTTTATTTCATAGGCTTTAGTTTTTAAACCTTCTTTAGGTCAAGGCTTTACGAGCTAATAGTCCTAAGAGTTTCATTTAACTTGTTTGAAGAATGTCATAATCAATCGTCTGTCATTAAAAGGCTTGTACTTCTCAAACTCATTTTTTGTTCTGAGTGCCAATCAGACAACTATACCCGACAGACTATACCTCCCCAGGAGCCACTACCAGTCTCATCAAGGCTAGTTTCTGGCACTAAAAGGAAAGAAGAAGTTATCCATCAGATCTTAAGCCAATGATGCGTTTGCTTCTTTAATTGCTTAAAATCATTTTGTTTGCCTCAGTATCAAGAGTTAAATTTCAATTAAATTAGCAAAGCGCTAACACGCTCATCAACACATTCTGCAACATTTGGTCAACCTGACTATCATTAAACATAATTATGAATCCGTGAGTGACAATGCTATCATCCTTCTCCAAAAACAATGTGGTCATTAATGGATTCAGGTTGCTCAGAATGTCATCTTTCATTTGCAAACACATTATTTTCATCATGGTTTTGTACATGTTCCAATGGCTGATCAGTAGAACTGGATTCTTCAGGTAAGACCTCCTGAATCTTTACCATGAAACTGTAATGTGCTTCTAATTCCTGTTCATCAATCTCTTCATCCGTGTCTGCTAGCCAATCAGCTTGCCTGGAACACCGTGTTCCAGCTTGTTTGCACATCATCATCTTGCTTGTTTGATACGTGTAGTCTTTAACCCCGCTTTAGGCTTCCTGCATTTTATCTATATTTTTTGCATAGAGGCCAAATCCCTTGAGTTTAAAGCACTGTACCTATTCTGTTGCACCTACTTAACTGCCTACTGTTTCCCTAGCCCCACAACATTCCTTATCCCTTTGTAGTTCCCAAACTGGCCCTGACTGTATCGTTGTATATACATGGTGTGGTAACTTCATCTTGTTCTTGAGTTTGCCAGAAGTTTGAAGGTTGTTGTTGGTAGGTTTGTAGAGCTTCTTGAAATAATTGCAAAGTGCCAAATTCGTTTGCGTATTCCTTATCCCTCTTGCTGAGCATGTTCAGGATCACTTTCTTCTTCAGGATACTGACTTCAGATGAGTGTAACTGGTTTGGCGATCTCTTTGCCTTTATGTCCTGGTAGATGCGACTATGTCTTGTAGAAGATGATGTTGCATTAGGAATCTTGAGGGTTTGTCTTGATAGTAATGTATCTGAATATGGTTAGCAGCCGTAAGCAGTGCTAATGGATTTGCAGTCTTTGCTATTCTCTCAGCACGGATTTCATTAACTTCATTTTGATACTACTTTAGAATGTCAAAGAGTGTGTGCTATGAGATGGTGTCTAACCTCTTTGATTGCTTGACAACCGTCACAAATCTTGACCATTCTAAGTTGAAGTTGTTGAAGAAATTGAACATTCACTTGCATTGTTTTAAACTTTTGCACGTTGTTCTTGCACTCCATCATCAGTTTGTAAAACCGGGAGTAATAAGACTCCATGGATTCTCCATCACGAGAAGTAAACTTCCCAAATTCCCAGAACAGATTAGTCTTGACGTCTTGAATGTTTAATGATTCACCCTGTTGTAGTCTTTCAATGGCTGTCCACATCTCATTAGCAGTGTTGCATGCATCAACAGTTGAGTAGATTTCATCTCCAATACCAGTTAGAAGCAAGAAAATAGCTTCCTTTTCAGCTTTAAAATACAGTTTGTTCTCTTCAGACATGTTGTGTACTGTCTCAGCTTCGTCATGTTCTGGTACTGCTGGAGCATTTACTGTTGCAGCAACAACTTCAATTACTACGCTAGTTTCTTGAATGACAATCAAAATATGCATTTCCACAATTATTCACCATTTGCTTAGTGTCAATGTACCCAAATAAAAGGAAAAACGTGAACGCCACTGAGAATATCTTCCTGGTCCAAGCATCGGTGGACGATCTTTTGAACCAGCTGCCATGATATTGTTATGCATTTGACTATCTGTTGAGGATGTATTGACTGGAGTAGACATGATGAATGAATGGATATTAACTATGAAGTGTGAAAGTTGTTGGATCTTAAGTGGATATGATGTGATTGATGTTGTTGTGGTTATGTATGCAATTCTCGTTCATAGGATTTTACACGTCTATGATTAAAACCGATAAATGATTTAACAGGATTTTACAAAATCAATAGAAAACCGTGAATGAATAATCGATTGTTGTTGAGGTTTGTTTCTTGTATGATTAATGCAGATTAAGTCCTTGTTGATGGTTTTGGTTTTGGCTTATGGTTTGATGATTTGCTTAGAATTCGGCGCAGTTGGATTATGAAGAAAAAAAATTTACCTTATTACCAAATCAAAATATTTGGTGTAAAAATAAGCTAAAAAGGCTATAGAAAAAATTATATTTTACTTAATTTTTCCCGCCAAAGTGTCGCTAAAAAGGTGTCGACCGAAATTTTTTTACCCTATTACCAAAATTTGAATTTGATGTAAAAATAAGTTAGAAAGGCTATATAAAAAATTACATATTACTTAACTTTTTCCGTAAAAAAGTGTCGCTAAAAAGGGTGTCGTCTTAGCAAACCGCTGCTCTTCTGCAAACCGCTGCTGTTCTGTCTTAGGAAAAGGAAAATCTCAAACCGCTGCTGTTCTGTCTTAGCAAACCGCCGCCAATTCTGTCTTAGCAAACCGCTGCCAATAAGTAACTCGCCGCCTAAATAAAATAATCAAACCGCTGCCTTCCTTTTGATAACAAACCGCCAAGAACTTAAGCAACTCGCCGTCTAATTTAATATTCAAACCGCCGCTTGTATTTGCAAACCGCCGTATACTATAGTAACTCGCCGCCTAGTTTTTTTTTCAAACCGCCTTGAATAAAATAAGCAACTCGCCGTAGTCTTTAAAAATGGGCATGGTAACATTTCATTTTGCTCAATATAATAAGCAACTCGCCGTGGCAACCTGTGGTAACTCGCCACTATAAAAGCAAACCGCCACCAATTTTTTATTAAAAAAAACAACTCGCCTTTGACTTTTGGCAACTCGCCTTTGAGTTTTTCCTAAAAACGTGGATCTTGTCCCTAAACCTGTCAACTCGTTGCCTTGAAAAATAATATAAAACGCAAACCTCCACAAGAACACTTGCTCGAATCACTTAAATAAAATCAATCCATATTAGGTTTTTTAACCACGAAAGAAAGCTAAAACATGTAATACAATGATGGTGTATGAAGATTAACCTTCCTATAACATGTGTTTCTTCCTGGATCAAAAAATACGAAGCAACTCTCCACGAAGAACACCTTACTTTGTTTGCTTATCATTCGAGCTAGGAGCTTGTTTAACACACGAAATTTGAAGCACTCTAACCTTTTGATGTGTAGAACAAGTAGAGAGCAAGATTAACCAACAACCAAGCCCAAATTAAAATTTTGAGCCGTGGGTTGTTCTAAGCCAAATTAAGGATGAATTTGAGCTTGTTTACCACAACAACACAGCGTAAAACCATCACGTTAGCTCTGATGCCAATTGTAGGATCCCGATTAACACTTCACTTCATATATCATACACGAATCGATCAAGAAAGAAAGATGAGAGATTTCTAGAGAGAGAAACTAGTGAGAGAATAGAGAGAGAATATAAAGAAAATGTAAAGGTTATATTATGAAATCTCTAACCTTTTCACAAGAGGAAAAGGTTTATATACACCGTCACATTAAAGGACGTTCTGGATAATTGACTAGGACTCGGGCTCGGGTTTTGCTTGGGCTTAAACCCGAAACATATATAATATTAGATTAACTATCGAGCCTGATTCCCGATATTATCCTATTACAACGTTAACTAATTAAATGACCGAGACTAAAATACATAATGGACGAACTTCATGTTCGACTCAATATTTTGAGGCTAACACTTATTAACCTTCTCTCTAGCAGCAGCTTATCGATAGCCTTGATCATGATGCAAGACCTCTATCCTTCTTAAATTACTCCATCTCATCTTCTGTTGCAAGTAATCCATCCTCAAGTTGAAGCAATATCATGAAGAACGGTTTTCTAACATATGTGAGCAGTACCCATCATTGAACTTATAAGTTCATCCCGTGGCACATTCAACCATTTCATCTTATACTTGTCTTCATAGTATAATTCTTGAGATTGATGTATGCAGTGTAAATGGAGTTCTGTTGGAGATGACCAGTACCTGAATGGTCTCTCTTACTTGTGATATTGAGCTTCTTCTGGTAGCTTTCGACTCCCAGTTGAAGGTCTTATATCCGCCTAAGAATGACAGTATGTCTAGTAAACATCTGTAATGCGACACCTAAGTCAAAAATGACATATGTTTCAATATTGGCAGAGTTTCTTTTAAACCAAGAGAAGAAATGTATAATATCTTCTTATCGTTAGGTGAAGTCTTGGAAAGTTACCTTCCTTGAGTTTGTATAATTGTTGATCTTCTCTTTGAACTTCAAATCTCCTCAGATAACCATAGTTATACCACTTCATAACTTTCACTTTGGTTACTGTTATGATTCTTTTCGTGGAGTGCACATCATGTTTGGACACCTTGTTGCTTACGAATCCATAGAATCGTTGTCGTTTAGACCCCTAGTGTAATATACCCCAGACAACATATGTATCATAGGCTACCTTTATCGGAATCCATAACGATGGAACCATGTCTTCAATGCCTGAAATATCATACTTAGAAGCCTTTGTTTTTGTTGTGGAAGTCGTATATTTCTTGCTTGAGCTTTCTCCCCTCAGATACTCGAGGTCGTTGTTGATGAAGTATCAACAGGAACAAACTTGACGACCTCAATATCATATTAATGTAAGGCTTGCTTACGTCAAACGGAAATTCTTTTCCTTTAGGGTTATTCTAGTCCAGTCGATCAGTTACAGCTTTATAACATTCTACGAGTTATACTCGATATCCCAAAACGCTACCTTCCTGCATGTCCCTTTGAGAAGATTAAAAGCATGTCCAACAAGATGTTCTTGTGCCAGATTATTAATTTTAAGATTGTTCATGACATATACGGAGAAGTCGATAGGAGTGCTCATAAGCTCGTTGAAAGAGAGGATGTTTTTCTGCTTGAGCAATTTTTCTAACATTCCAATCCGAATCAAGAGTCGGAGGCCTTTCAGGTTCCTTGAACCAGTCCATCTTTTGGAGCTCCTTACATTGTGTTGATCATCAATATTAACCCATGTCTTATCCTTGATTCTTTGGCGCTTGAGTGTCTCCAGCCTAAAACAATGTCTTCCATCTGCTGTGTGCGACTTATCAGTAGAGTTTTGGTTTTGAGATTTGGACGTCCTTTGGAAGTCCTTTGGAAGTTTTAGTCCGACTAGGCATTGGCCTTCTTAGATGGTTTTAGTGTCTTTGCTTATTTTCTTTCTCTTTAACCCTCGGTCTGATCCAGCAGAAGGCCTTCATCTTTATCAGCATCATCTTGTTTCCTTTTCTTTAATTTATCAGCAACACCTTCGTCTATAGCATCTTCATCCATAAGGATTGACTCCATGAGTGCATGATATAGAGCTCTTTGTTTAGGACTTTTTGTTTAAATACTTGAAGTTGTCATGTTTTTAAACAAGATGTTTTCTGATTAAAATTTTCAAGTGCGGAGGTATCAGATGAAGTGATAGTTTCTTTAGACACTTGCTGCTATCTTGCATGCTCCATCCTGATTTTTCTGATGTCTTCTACACTTTTCTGAAGTGCATATTGTTGCCTGAGTCTCTCTACAGTCTCAGCTGGAACAGAGTGTTCTTTAATGATGGCGGCAACATTTTTCTGAATCACCTTATGCATAGCATCGTCCAGGCTTGATCTGAGATACTCTTTTACAGCTTTTGGGACTTAAGATTGAATTATTGATGTGATGTGACAAGCTCTAAATCTTAGTGTTCTTGATGTGACGATTTCAAATGAGAGGGGAAAAAAGAGTGTGTTTGATTTGTGCGTTAAAAAAATAGGTAGGGTGTTTGTTTATATAAAATTCATATTGAGTTTTTGACTACAATGCAGAAAATGCCCCCCTACCCAAAGTTTTATATTATCCCTTTTGCATTTCCAGTTAATAACAAATTCTAAGAACATTTCTAATTTTTCACTTTTGGCATTCTAGTCCCTAAAAGTTTATTAATCTAGACTAATCCTTCCATTTTGCAATTTAGTCCCTAAAGGCATAAACACATAACATATAAAGCTCAAATGAGTTAAAATTAATTAACTCCCCTTTAAATATTAATCCGTTATTGTTTAAAACCTTTTTCCATTTATCACTTGATGAATTTTGAAGAAGATTATTTGACATTTTCTCCCCCTCAAATAATGTCCCGTTTTCTATTTAAAGAGATGTAGACATTGTTTGAGTGGTCAAATGCCTTGAAAAATGATTTTCTGATGAAATCGAAAGATGGTTAAGTTTTATTTTGAATATCAACACCATAAAAAATAAGATTTCTCTTATTTTGACAAAAAAATACACTGACACGTACATTAATTTGTATAAAGGAAGCACGGGTTGTGTTGGAAAGTAAACACAAGCCTTTGAATGAATATGAAGTAATTCATTCCCGAGAAAAATGAATAGCCGTTGTGAGTAAAGTTTCTTTCTGTCGAAAAACTTGCCTTTGAATCGAAGATCTGGTTGCTATTGGAAATAATAGCAAGCCATATGACATGTTTTATAACATTTTGAACTTCCGCTCGAACTTCATTTACAGCCTCGTATCATTATTGAATGACATTTCTAAGACTGTAAATGTTATCGATTTTCAGAAGACATGCCATGCAAACCTATTTTTGTATTTTTCTAATTTTTTAAGTTTGTATTTTGTTTTCTGATTTTATATTTTTATATTTTCTTTTTTTTTTGAAAAATTATATAGAATGAAAAATCTTTTTGGGTGTTTATATTTTCTTATATACATATGATACACAGGATATACCATGAGTTACCACCATTACTCATCCTCTTTCTCTGTCAGACGTTGTAGCGTTTCCGGAGACATGCTTCTCATACCAAGCTTTTCGATCAAGAAGTTGAATCTTTCTCATGGCAAGGGTTTGGTGAAGATGTCAGTCAGTTGATATTCGATCCGAACAAAGTATAGTTCCACTATCCCATTCTCTACTTGCTCCTTTATAAAATGGTAGCGTACATCGATGTGCTTGACTCTTGAGTGTTGAACGTTGTTGCAGCATAGAGCAATCGCACTTTTGTTGTCGCAGTACAGAGAAATCTTATTGAATGTAAACCCATAGTCTGTTAGCTATGATCGCATCCAAAGGATTTGAGCACAACACCTAGATAAGGCAATATATTCAGCCTCTGTACTCGAGATCGCTTTTTGGAAGACCAGCTAACAAGTTTTTCACCTAAGAATTGAGCGCTTCCTGATGTACTACGCCTAGTATCCTGACACCCTGCGTGATCTGCGTCTGAATATGCTGTTAGAGACATACCAGTATCCTTCAAGTACCAGAGACCCATGTTAATGGTTCCCTTTAGGTACCGAAAGATCCGCTTAACTGCATTTAAGTTCTTTTTGGTAGGCTTTGCCTGATACCAGGCACATAAACAGACATAAATAAGGTCGGGTCTACTGGACGTCAGATGCATGAGGGATCCAATCATGTCACGGTAATGTGTAGCATCAACTGGTGTCCCTTATAGATTTGCATCCGGTTTATTCTTTTCTACCATAGGTATGTCTACAGAATCACTAGTTAGCATGCCCATATTTTTTTAATAATTTCATAAGCATAATTTTGAATGTTTAATGAAGAGCCTCAGGGCCTTTGAGAATTTGTAATCCTAAAAATAATACATCATTTTTTCCCCATCATGACCAGCTTGAACATAGTGGGATCATAAGATTAGCAAAATCATCACACATAGCAGTATTAGTTGATGCAAATACTATATCATCGACATAAATTTATACCAGTAATAAGTCGTTTCCTGCTTTCCTTATGAAGAGTGTTGGATCGACTACACCTTTAGAGAAATGTTGTGAGATGAGGAAACTTGACAACATGTCGTACCATGCACGTGGTGGTTGTTTGAGACCATAAAGAGCCTTTTTGAGCTTGTACACATGCGATGGGTTATCCTGATCAACAAATCCTTCTGGTTAAGAAACGTAGACCTCTTCCTTGAGCTCACCATTTAAGAAAGCCGTTTTGACGTCCATCTAGTAAATAATCATATTCTTGTTGGTGGCATTTGCTACGAAGATACGGATGGCGTCTATTCTTGCAACCGGTGTAAATGATTCCTCAAAGTCGATTCCCTCTTTTTGCCTGAATCCTTGAGCAACCAATCTAGCCTTGTTCTTGAGTACCCCGCCAAATTTGTCTTTTTTGATCTTGAAGATCCACTTCAATTTGATCAACATTACTTTAGCTAGACAAGGCACCAATTCCCAAACTTGTAGTCTTTCAAATTCATAAATTTCTTCTTACATTGCCTTAATATATGAGGATTCGAGCATAGATTCTTTGAAGTTCTTTGGTTCTATAGAAGTTTGGAAGGCATTAAAGTAACACCACATGGCATCAGTTTTGAGTTTCTTTCTCATAGAGACTAGGTCCACGATGGGGTTACCAATCACGTTTGCCAATGGGTGATCTTTAGTCCATCTACCATTCAGTTCTAGTAGAGAGTGCGAGGACTGCGCATTTGACGATGATTCTTGAGAAGTAAAGACATCATGAAGAGGTTCATGACATGGATCGTCAAAATGTGCAGTTGGTACTGGTTCTTCAACATTTGTGAGGTGATTTAGGATTATTGTTATTGGTTAGTTGATGAAGTACTTAATGAAGGAGCATATTGATCAATGGTTGTAGATGAAGTGAACCGCATATCAACAGCCTCATAAGTAGCAGCAGCTACTGGAACTGGAGAAATGAACTAGAAGGAGGGTTTGCAGTAATTCAGCGAACATAAGGTTGGAACAAACGATCTAATCATTTCTCGTTGGTGGATTTTAAAAGGTTGTGAGGAACAGGGTTTGAAACGAGTCCCCATCCAGAACTAGATGTTCAGGAGTTATTGATTGAAAGCTCAGTCCTGAAATAATTGTTCAGAAGCCATTGCTGTCAGCTCATCGAACGTCACATGAATAGTTTCCATAATTTTTCGGGTTCTCCTGTTATAGATTCTAAAAGCTTTCTTTGCGGGTACGTAACCAACAAAAATACCAATATCGGCCTTTGCATTTAGTTTACCTAAATCCTCACTGTTATTGGTTGAATAACAGAGTAAACCAAAGACATGAAGAAACGATAAATCATCATCTATATTCATGGCTTCAGCTCATATGGAGTTTTTTTGAATCGGAGACGGATCTGGGAATTATTTTGGGTATAACAAGCTGTATTGATTGCTTCAGCCCATAGAAATAATAGAGCTTTTAAAGATATCAACATAGTACGAGCAGCTTCCACTAGATTCTGATTTCGTCTTTCGACAACGCCATTTTGTTAAAGAGTGCAGCACTGATGTTTGATGCATGATGGCCGACATTCCATCTCATATAAATTCATGAAGAGTCTGATTGACAAATTCAGTTCCATTATATGTTCTAACATTACGGACTGTGGCATTCAAACAAACTTGAATATTTTTGATGCATTTGATGATAGCGTCAGGAGCTTCATCTTTTGATCTTAGAAATCTGACCCAAGTAAATCATGAGTAATCGTCAACAATCACCAATATATACTTTTTTCCGTTAATGCTCTCTACACGCATCGGGCCACAAAGATCCATATGGCATAAGATAGAGTTTCTCTTGGTTGGTGTCTTCAGCCTTGGGTTGATGAGAGGATTTCTTGCTTTTGCCTAATGCACATGTTGAACACAGATGATCTTTCTTGAATTTAAGCTTTGGAAGGCCTCGTGCAAGACCATCTTTGGCTAGCTTGTGAAGAGTACCAAAGTTGAGACGAGATAAGCGACGGTGCCATAACCAGCTCTTAGTCTTTTAAGCTTTTGATAGTAGACAGATTAGAGACGTTTTTAGCATGTCATCAAGAGAAATGGTGTACAAGTTTGTGTCTCTGGATCCTGAAAGTAGATCAACACCTTCTAAATTCCGAATAAATCAAGTGTTTTTCCAAAAACCAACTTCAAGATCCGCGTTACAAAATTGTCCAACAGAAAACAAGTTATGTCCAAGCCCCTCAACATAGTATACCCTTGAGACAATTACGTTTCCCAGCTGATAGTCATCATACCCCCATTATCTTTGCAATTTGGATCTTTCAAGATGAACAGTGCCAAGAAATTTTAAACGTGACAAAGTTCATGAGCTGAGAGTGGTTCCCTGTCATCTGTTTTGAGCATCCGGAGTCCAGATACCAGAGAACAATCTGGACAACCTATCATTGACATGAGAAGAAGAATATGAAACATTTGTAGCATTGGATCCCTGCAAATGATTGGATTCCGAGTTATTAGAAATCTTAGATTCTACAATCTTAGCTTTTTTACTCGAACTACTGATTTATTTGTTATGGGTCTCCTGCTATGGGACCCTTTCATCTCTAGTTTTTTTTTTGTGTTTTATAAGAATAAGAAGTTGGTTTCCTTAAGATGCACTACTTTCGTGGGAGTGATCCTAGTTAAAAGACACGAGTTTCCAACTATATTGAAAAGTCTGTCTGTATATTTCCACTTAAACCTTCATTCATAAACCTTTAAACCCGTAGTTTCCAATATTAATGTTGTTGGCGTTTCTTATCAGACCTTTGATTTAGACGCAGACATTCACATCATTCACAAAATCAAGGAAACAAACATCAGATTTGCATAAACATACATTGTTTATCATTTAACATAAATTAATTCAGAATTCGCATTTAACATAGTATAGCTTTAACATTTGCATCACAAATAGGGTCTTTAATACGAGTTTTTTATTAGACGTTAGATTTAACTCTCCTACGTTGGATACTCTACTTGATTATTCATAGGTGCTCACTTGGTGTTTGCAAAAAAAGATCCTAACATTCTTTTTATTCTTGTGGCTGTGATCTGCTAGCACTAGTAGAACTCTCAATCCTATAGAAGGCAACACAGGTGTGTTAAAATCTAGTGTTTTGGATGACTCTACCTGTTTATGAATGTTGCTCAGGGATGTGAGAGGTTTTAAAAACCTAACTTTCTTGACTTTGTTTATGGGTGTGACAGCTACCAATTTTTTCTCACTAGGTTTATACGCGTTAGGGCATGTGTCTCGAGCATAAACAAGTAACTCCTGAATTCTTTTGGCATGCTTACAAGAAAAGTCTAACGCATTATTCAAAGGTTATTTTGCTTTAGCTTGTTTGACTATTCCTCAAAGAATATCTGCTTGATCCCTGAGTGTACTTAAATATCATATGGCGTCCCCGATTTTTCAATAACCTAGGAGCTAAGAGATCTAAACCTAAGCTTGAACATCCCTGGAGAATAGTATGTGGCATTTATTATTGTTGCGCATTATCAAGACACATTTTTACCTTTTAAGTTCTTTAATTCATTTTGTAATTGTTTGTTGTCACAAAAAAAATCTTGATTTGTCCTTTTTAAAATCCCGCATTCCAAGACTTAGAGTTTAATTGAAGGCAATCAAGAGTCCAGGACAGGATTTCTTATAGAAAGAGCACGTGTCTTTTAATCGAATCCAAATGATCTTAATGTAAATATTTTTCAAATGCTCAATTTCTTTTGCAAATGCTATTTTCATAAAGTAATTTGGCCACACTATGCTCCAATTCAATGAATATGGTCTCAATTTTATCCATATCATGTTTGACTTTCTCTTCCTTGTCATTTTCTCTCATAGATTTGATATGTTCCTTTAACTTACAAGTTGTAGTGTCTTTAGCTTGTAGCTGACCTTTCAAATCATTATTTTCAAAATATTTTGGAATTTTAAGATCATTTTGATTATCACTGAATGAATCCTTTTGAAAAATTTCTTGATTGAGTTGCATTGTTAACTCAAGAGAAATGCAATGTTTTTTAAGTTGTGAGTAACTTTTTAAAAGATCAGTATACGCATTTTGTTTGTTCAAAAGCTCAGCATCAAGATCCAAACACTTAACACAAAATTCACTACTATGCATTTCCACATTCACATCATCAAAAACAGCAGTAGAATTCATCACACATATCATAACATCTTGAGACATGATTTTTTGTAAGAGTCGATTGTTTTCAAGAAAAAGTTATTTCTTATGAATTTCAAAACATTGTTTGTCTACAAAATACTGTTGAACAGCAGCTTCCATCTGGTTAAAAACTGTTTGTACTTATATTACCTCATTTAAAAGATCTTATAAAAAACATTGAATATGTCTTTTAAGGTCTTTAAAAATGGAATTATTTCATTTAAAAAAAAAAATAAAACAGGTAATTAAGAAGTACAAACAGTTTTTAACTTATGTAAGCCCCTCCTGCGCTTCGCCTATGCTCCAGACCGTACTAACTATCTATAGTAGACACAACTCTAAGTGGGGTAATTGGGGATCTCTCTCTCTATAATACTCCTAAAACTTTTTCTTGAAAACAATCTCTCTCTCTTCTTATGGAGCGAGCGCGCGATGTCTAGGTATATATGTGTATATTTCTACTGCTGTTTTTGATGAGTGTATGTGGAAATGCATAGTAGTGAATTTTTGAGTGAGAGCGAATTCGAGTAAGAGAGTGAGCAATTGAATCTGAAGCTTTTTGAAACAAACAAAAATCGTATTATACTTTTAAAAAGTACTCACAAACTTAAAACACACACACTTTCCTTGAGTTAACAGGGGGGAGAGCGGCGGACCGCGGAGAATCAGGGGTGAATTTTTTCGAGGGAGATTCTTATGTCAGTGGAGCGCGCGGAAAATATCTTAAGAAATTCCAAAATATTTTTAAAATAATACTTGAAGTGTCATCTACACACATAACACACCCTGAGCGAGAGCTTGTGGTGGAGAGAAGGAAAATATCAAGATATTGAGAGAAAATGACAAGGAAGAGAAAGTCAAACATGATATGGATGAAATTGAGACCATAAACATTGAATTGGAGCATAGTGTGGCCAAATTACTTTCTGAAAACGAGCGTTTGCATAAAGAAATTGAGCATTTGAAAAAGATTTACAAAGATCAATTTGATTCGATTAAAAAGACACGTGCTCTTTCTAAAGAACACTGTGACTCTTTGATTGCTCAATTAAACTCTAAGTCTATGGAAAATGCGGATTTAAAAGGACAAATAGCGGCGGGCGAGAGAGAGATTTTCTTGAGTGACAACAACATTTCTACAACAATAGAATTAAAGAACTTAAAAGGTAAAAATGTGCTTGATAATGCCGCCACAATAACTAATGCCACAACTATTGCTCCAGGGATGTTCAAGCTAGATTTAGATCCTTTAGCTCCTAGGTTATTGAAAAATAGGGACGCTCACATAGACTATCTTAAGTACACTCAGGAACAAGCAGATATTCTTTGAGGAATAGTCAAACAAGCTAAAGCGCGCACACTAAGCGCGTCTATAATCTATGCGAGAGCGTGAGCTTTCGTGAGAGTAAGCGATGCCAAAAGACGAGCTCTCAGGAGGTTACTTGTTTATGCACGAGACACATGCCTAACGTCGTATAAACCTAGTGAGAAATGGTAGCGCGTCACCCCATGAACAAAGTCAAGAAAGATTAGGGTTTAAACCTCTCACATCCTCAAGCAACATTCATAAACAGGTAAGTCACACACACACACACACTAATTATTCTAACACACCTGTGTTGCCTTCTACAGGATTGAAGAGTTCTACTAGTGCTAGCAGATCACAGCCTACAGGCAATAAAAAGAATGATAGGATCTTGCAAACACCAAGTAGCAACATGAAGAATAAAGTAGAAGTCCAACGTAGGAGAGTTAAATCTAAGTCTAATAAAAAGAATCGTGTTAAAGACCCTATATTGTGAATAGCGGCGCGTGATTAAGCATACACACACAGTAAAATGCAATTCTGAATTAATTTATGTGATCAAACGTGGTAAAACACTGTATGTTTTGTGCAAAACATGAGTTTGTTTTCTCTTGATTATTGTGAATGATGTTTAAGTGTGCGCTCTAAATCCAAGTCTGATAAGAAAAGCCAACAACATAATATTTGGAAACCTACGGGTAAAGTGTTTACTGAAAGAGGATATAAGTGGAAATATACAGACAGACTTTTCAATATAGTTGGAAACTCGTGTCCTTTAACTAGGATCACTCCCACAAAAATAGTGCATCTTAAGGAAACCACTTCTAATTCTGATAAACACAAAAACTAGAGATGAAGTCCCATGCGCGCGAGTGAGACCCATACAAATAAAACACAACATACACACACACAGATAAAAAAGCTAAGATTGTAGAATATAAGATTCTAATAACTCGGAATCCACATCAATTGCAAGGTGATCAATGCTACAAATGTTTCAGATTCTTCTTCTCATGTCCAAAGTGATGAGGTTGTCCAGATTGTTCCTCCGGTGGATGGATCTGGACTCCGGATGCTCAAAAACAATACAGGGAACCACTCTCAGCTCATTGAAACTTTGTCAGTAATTTCTAGCACTGTTTCAATTTAGAAACGACCAGAAATGCAAAGATAATGGGGGGTAGATGACAATCACTGGGAAACGGTAAATGTCTCAAGGGTAACTAAGTTGAGGGGCTTGGACATAACTTTGTTTTTCTTTTGACAATTTTTGTAACGCTGATCTTGAAGTTGTTTTTTTGGAAAAACACTTGATTTATTCGGAAATAGCTTTAGAAGGTGTTGACCTATCTTATACGAGGACCAGAGACACCATTGAACACCATTTACCTTGATGACATGCTAAAAACGTCTCTAATCTGTCACTATCAAAAGCTTAAAAGACTAAGAGCTGGTTATAGGCACGTCGCTTAATCTCGTCTCAACTTTGGTACTCATCACAAAGCTAGCCAAAGATGGTCTTTGCACAGGCCTTCCAAAGCTAAATTCAAGAAAGAGTCATCTGTGTCACAGTCTCATTAGGCAATAAGCAAGCGAATCCTCTCACTCAACCCAAGAGCTGAAGACACCAACCAAGAGAACGCTATCTTCTGCATATGGACTTTGTGGCCCTATGCGTGTAGAGAGCGCGAGAGCGACGGAAAAAAAGTATATATTGTTGATTGTTGACGATAAACTCATGATTTACTTGGGTCAGATTTCAAGATCAAAAGATGAAGCACCCTGACAGCTATCACACAAATGCATCAAAAACTATTCAAGTTTTTTGAATGCCATAGTCCGTAGTTAGAACATAATGGAACTGATTGGTCAATCAGACGTCTTCATGAATTATAAGAGAATGTCGGCATCCTGCATCAAACATCAGTGCTCGGGGGGTCGGGGGGGGGGGGGGGACCGGTCTGTTAACAAACAGCGAGGTGTCGAAAGACGAAATCAGAAATCTAAGGAAGCTGCTCGTACTATGTTGATATCTTTAAAAGCTCTATTATTTCTATGGGCTGAAGCAATCAATACAGCTTGTTATACCCAAAATAATTCCCAGATCCGTCTCCGATTCAAAAAAACTCCATATGAGCTATGCGGCGAAGCGCAAGAAGATAGATTTATCTGAGAGAGAGAGCGATAGCGAGAGAGTGTGAGGTTACTCTGTATTCAACTATAACATAGCGTGTGCGAGGGGAGGAGAGTGGGTGTGGAGGGGAGGACTAACTCACTTGGGGGCAGGGAGGGGGGGGGAGAAGCCGGCGAGCGAGAGAGTATGTAATTAGTTATATATATGTGGTTTCTACAGGTATCCCGCAGAAGAAAGCTTTTAGAATCTATAACAAAAGAACCCGAAAAATTATGGAAACTATTCATGTGACGTTCGATGAGCTGACAGCAATGGCTTCTGAACAATTTAATTCAGGACTCGAGCTTCAATCAATAACTCCTGCAACATCTAGTTCAGGACTCGTTTCAAACCCTGTTCCTCAACAACCTGAGAGAGCGCGTCCACCAACGAGAAATGATTAGGATCGAGAGATAGAGCGCGAACCATGTTCGATGAATACTTCAACCCTCCCATCAAGGAGCGCGAGTTTCGTCCAGAGAGCGCGCGAATCTGCTTGCACTAAGAGCTGTTGATATAGCCGGTTCACCTTCATCTACAACCATTGATCAATATGCTCCTTCATTAAGTACTTCATCAACTAACCAATAACAATAATCCTAAATCACCTCACAAACTGTTGAAGAACTAATACCAAATGCACATTTTGACGATCCATGTCATGAACCTCTTCATGATGTCTTTACTTCTCAAGAATCATCGTCAAATGCGCAGTCCTCGCACTCTCTACTAGAACTGATTGGTAGATGGACTAAAGATCACCCATTGGTAAACGTGATTGGTAACCCATCTTGACCAGTCTCTATGAGAAAGAAACTCAAAACTGATGCCATGTGGTGTTACTTTAATGCCTTCCAAACTTCTATAGAACCAAAGAACTTCAAAGAATCTATGCTCGAATCCTCATATATTAAGGCAATGTAAGAAGAAATTTATGAATTTGAAAGACTACAAGTTTGGGAATTGGTGCCTTGTCTAGCTAAAGTAATGTTGATCAAATTGAAGTGGATCTTCAAGATCAAAAAAGACAAATTTGGCGGGGTACTCAAGAATAAGGCTAGATTGGTTGCTCAAGGATTCAGGCAAAAAGAGGGAATCGACTTTGAGGAATCATTTACACCGGTTGCAAGAATAGACGCCATCCGTATCTTCGTAGCAAATGCCACCAACAAGAATATGATTATTTACTAGATGGACGTCAAAACGGCATTTCTTTAAATGTGAGCTTCAAAGGAAGAGGTCTACGTTTCTTAACCAGAAGGATTTGTTGATCAGGATAACCCATCGCATGTGTACAAGCTCAAAAAGGCTCTTTATGGTCTCAAACAACCACCACGTGCATGGTACGACATGTTGTCAAGTTTCCTCATCTCACAACATTTCTCTAAAGGTGTAGTCGATCCAACACTCTTCATAAGGAAAGCAGGACGACTTCTATCTCTGGTCAAAAATTTTATGTCATGATATAGTATTTACATCAACTAATACTCTATGTGTGATGATTTTGCTAATCTTATGATCACTAAGTTCAAGATGTCAATGATGGGGAAGATGTCATTCTTTTAGGCACATACAAATTTCTCAACACACTCCCAGATGGATCTTCAATAACTAATCAAAATATGCTTATAAAATTATTAAAAAATATGCATGCCTAACTAGTGTTCTGTAGACATACTTTATGGGTAAAAGAAGAAATGAAGAGGCCGATGCAAAGAGGGAGAGGGGGGGGGACTTATTTCGGGGGGTATAAGGGGAGGGACACGCCTATTGAGCGCATAGCATTACCGTGACATGATTGGATCCTCATGCATCTGACGTCCCAGTAGACCCGACCTTATTTAGCATCTGTTTATGAGTGCGCGAGTGTGAGCGAGAGAGAAAGGCCTATCAAAAAGCACTTAAATGCGGTTAAGCGGATCTTTCGATACCTAAAGGGAACCATTAACATGGGTCTCTGGTACTCGAAGGATACCGGTATGTCTCTAACAGCATATTCAGACGCAGATCACGCAGGGTGTCAGGACACTAGCGTCCTCCTCGATACGTCTAAAGCATAAAAAGGAAAGGTGGAAAAAATCTTGTTAGCTGGGCTGCGCGCGCGCGCGAATCGAGTACAGAGGCTGAATAAGTCTATATATCTCTATATCTCTGTGGAGTAGGGGTGGGGGGGTGTGCGAGCGAGAGACGCGAGAGATGCGATCATATAGAGCGAGGCTATCTATATGAGCGACTATAATATCTCTCTATAGGACGCGAAGAGAATGATAGTCAATCAAATGTGCGGTGAGTTGAGAAAGTTGATGCTTAAAACTAAATTTTTATTATCTAGAAGAGTAAGAGGGGCGTGATGTGAGAGTGCAGCAGCGTGAGGGTAGCTACCATTTACTAAAGGACTAAGTTAAAGAATGGGATATGGAACTATAAATGGGGAGTAATAATCGAATGGAAATTGTGATCTATTATAGCTGCTGCGTGCGCGCGCGAGAGTTATTGAATATGAGTGAGGGTGTGTTGTTATCTGGAGAGATATCAGGGTAAGTATGGAGAGGTGAGAAGTCTGTTGATAGCGTTGGAATAACTGTTACTTAGAGAATAGATATTGATGTTTGATAGTTTGTGTTTTGAGCTGTGGTTGTGAGTGTAGTGTGGGTTTTGATGTTTGGGTGTTAGAGGTTGAATTAGGTGTGAGTGATATGTGTTGTTGTGGTGGATTTGTTTTATAGGTGTGAGAGGATGGTATGTGTGGTGAGTTGTGATGGGTGATTATTGTTTTGTTGAGTTAAAATGTGTAGTTAGTGAGAGTGTATGGTTTTGGTGTTTTTATTTGTTATTTATGTTGTGATTGGAGTGTTGTGTTTTTTAGTTTTTTTTTTTGGTGGTGTTTTTTGGAGGTGGTTTTGTTTTTAAATATTATTATTAATTGTTTTAGATTGGATTGATTATTTGTATTTTAATTAAATAAACTCCTTAACAAATTAATTAATCATTATTTTTTTCAAAATAAAAAATCTATTTTTTATTTTGATATTCAAATAAAACTTACCACTTTCTAATCATCAAACACCAAATTTCAACCAATCCCCCAACCCCCCCAGACACCCCACTTACCCTCAACACCCCGGTCCCATCAAAGCTGGGGCGCACATGTCCCATACTCATCTACCAACATTCCATCAAGTGATCACTGCAAAACAGTAACCCCCCACACTGCAACAACTAACGCCAGGCGATACTCAAATTATCACACCATAGAGTTTCTCAGGTACAGGATGAATACATGCCTAACGTGACACACCAAGCCAACATGAAGGCAAATTCTAGATTACAAACACTTTTCGGTGACAACAAACTTCCACCAGTGAAAAATAGAACTCAATACGAAATGTTATAACCAGGACATGCCATGGAGCAATAAACCCCAAGGGCTGGGGCAAAATTGTCAAAAAACAAAAGAAATTAAACTGAGAACAACACCCCAAGCCTATGTTTTTCACGCACAAACACAACCACACTCTTTATCCCTCCCAATATAACTCGTCACATCAAGAACAAAAGATTTCAGAGCTTGTCACATCACATCAATAATCAATCTTAAGTCCCAAAAGCTGTAAAAAAGAGTATCTCAGATCAAGCCTGGACGATGAATATGCCATAAGTTATTCAGAAAAAATGTTTTGTCAAGCCATCATTAAAGAACACTCTGTTCCAGCTGAGACTGTAGAGAGACTCAGGCAACAATATGCACTTCAGAAAAGTGTAGAAGACATCAGAAAAATCAGGATGGAGCATGCAAGATAGCAGCAAGTGCCTAAAGAAACTATCACTTCATCTGATACCTCCGCACTTGAAAATTTTAATCAGAAAACAACCTTGTTTCAAACAATGACAAACTTCAAGTCATTTAACAAAAGTCCTAAATAAAGAGCTCTATATCATGCACTCATGGAGTCAATCCTTATGGATGAAGATGCTATAGACGAAGGTGTTGCTGATAAATTAAAGAAAAGGAAACAAGATGATGCTGATAAAGATGAAGGCCCTTATGATGTATCAGATCGAGGGTTAAAGAGAAAGAAAATAAGCAAAGACACTAAACCATCTAAGAATGCCAAGTCGACTAAAACTTCCAAAGGCACTTCCAAAGGCACGTCCAAATCTCAACCAAAATCTACTGACAAGTCTGCACAAGCAGAGGAGACATTGTTTAAGGCTGGAGACACTCAAGAGCCACAGAATCAAGGATAAGACATGGGTAATATTGATGATCAACCCAATGTCAAGGAAGCTCCAAAGCATGACTGGTTCAAGGAACCTGAAAGGCCTCCGACTCTTGATTCGGATTGGAATGTTAGAAAAATTGCTCAAGCAGAAAAACATCCTCTCTTTCAACGAGCTTATGAGCACTCCTATCGAGCTATCTCCGTATATGTCATGAACAATCTTAAAATTAATAATCTGGCACAAGAACATCTTGTTGGACATGCTTTTAATCTTCTCAAAGGGACATGCAGAAGCCGTTTGGAAATCGAGTATAACTTCGAAGAATGTTTATAAAAGCTTTAACGAACACTGACTGGAATAACCTAAAAAAAGAATATCTCGTTTGCCGTATCAAGCCTCTACCATTAATTATGAATGAAGGTCGTCAAGTTGTTCCTGTTGACTACTTCATCAACAACGACCTCGAGTATCTGAGGGGAGGAAGCTCAAGCAAGAAATATACGACTTCCACAACAAAAACAAAGGCTGCTAAGTATGATATTTCAGGCATTGAAGACATGGGTGTCCATCGTTATGGATTCCGATAAAGGTAGCCTATGATACATATGTTGTCTGGGGTATTACACACTAGGGTCCTAAACGACAACGATTCTATGGATTCGTAAGCAACAAGGTGTCCAAACATGATGTGCACTCCACGAAAAGTATCATATAAGTAACAAGTAACTTGAAAAGTATAATGATGCAAATTCAACGAGAATGAAATCAACAACTAAAAACTACGTGTTGGAACTAGTATTCATTTTAATTGAGTGTTGGAGATTCGGGTAGAACTTTAAGCAATAGCACAGAAAATCAAAAACATACCATTCCAAGTCAATTGGTCATATCATGGAATTGCATATATCACGGTTTAGATTAACGAACCCTTTCGACCTATGATCATTATTATAAACTGATTCATTACAAGCCATTTATGAGAGGTATGATTTTACCGATTTGTTCATTAGAGTCCTTTTGACCTATACTCTAGATTAAACCTTTATGAGTCTTGGCTTAGCAACGCCTATGTGTATTCTTGTATTTTAATTAACTCACCACCACCCTAAATTCACCCAAATATATCCCATCTGTTTCTGTTTCTGTTTAACTTACACCCTTACGCCACAACCCCTTAAAGACCTCTTTGATAGTAATTCCTAGGTGCTTACGCCATTGCGGTGGAGGTTTTTGATCCTTTACCAAGCCTATGATAATTTATATGCTATGACATGTAATGAGTGTTAAATTTTATGTTTCCTATATTGTTATAATTCATTCTACACCCGAGAGAAAGAGAGAATCCAAACACTTATTGTGAGGTGCTAGTATATATTTTCCGTGCTTTTAATTACGAGGTCTAATTAGTTGTGTCATAAATTATCTTTGAAAAGTAAGTTAAATGCCCCCGATATTGCTATTGTCTAGGTAGAAAAGCCAATTTGCTTAAGGACAAGTAAATCCTAAGTGTAAGGGTATTTGATGAGGTGTCATTTTATACACTTTTTTCAAGGTCATTTAACCCCCTAAATCATGCAAATATACCCAAAATACGTGCTTAATCATTTTTTTTATGTTTTTAGCATTTGGGAAGCTCTTGGAGGAAATACACGTGACTTGGACTCAATTTGGGAAGAAACATGACAAGATTGCAGCTTTACATGAAGTGGTTTCAAGAATATGCATATAGTGCCTGGAGACGGCGTCGCAATTCCTAGCGACACCGTCAGAACATACAAGAGACGGCGTCAGGATGTAACCGCCTCAATGGAAACCCTAAAAGATTCGGCTAAGCGACAACGTTAGGAATCTTGGGAACATCGTCGCGGCCTATTTCCGATATATACAAACTCGTTTTTAGGGTTTTAGGGTGGAACTTGTGTGCAACTTTTGAGAGACGGTTAATATTATTAGGGTTCGAGTGTAGCAGCTTTTAAGGTCGATTTTAGGGCCTAAAAACACTCTTGTATCACCCTTTAACTCATGTTTTAATCAAGTGAAGTCATTTAATCTTTAATCTTTCAATATGTCTATGTGTTGTCAGATTAATTTATGTTATTTGCTTCTCTTTAACATGCTAGGCTAGATCCATGAGTATCTACTTATGATTGCATGAAACTTAGTTTGTAGATCCTTTTAATATTGCTTCTTGTGATTGATGTGCGCGTTAGGCTCTAGAAAACTGGCTATAAAATATTACAGTAGCATAGACGTCTAGGGAAACACGAGTGCGTAGAAAGGATACAATCGGTAACAGTCTTCATACAACCTTACATGTGCGTTGCCTTGACGGAATATTACATAGACGGCGGATTCGTGTAATCTGTTCATGACCTAAAAAATACTTACACAGATTATCACAAGTGTGACAAAGCAATAGGATTAGGAGAAGCAAACTAAGGAGTAATGCATGATTAAGTAAATACGTTTGTTTACCCATAAGAGTTCTACCAATTTAGTTTAGATTTAATTTAGTTTAAGAACCAAAACCCACCTCTTAAAACTAGAATTTTATTTGCTTTCATAAAATATAAAAATACAAAAATAATCTTCTTTCAAACCCCTTAAATCTTAGTTAGGTTTAGTTCGAGCCTTCACACGCCATTCCCTTAGAGAACGATAACAACCCTCGAGTCCTTGCTATACTACACTGCAATGATTAGGTACTCTGCCTAGGGAGTTGTAAAACTTCTTGTGAGTCTACAACACCCGCATCACTTGTCTTCGTATAAAGCATGAGCTACTGAATTGACTGAAACTAATATTCATATGTCCAGTATTCCATCTCACTCCTTATTACAGCGTTCAGATCATCTCAGGAGAGTAGTAGCACGAGATACTAAGCATCGCAACAATATGATCAAAACCATGAAGAAGAATTTTGTTCATCAAAGAGATGTGCAGAAATTGTGTGTAAAGATTGATGAAATTAACAAAATGGAAGTCCCTCCATTGGTTCTTGAAAGAACAAATCAGGTTCTCAAAGATAATATTTGTTGGATTGTCAGAGAGGAACTTCATAAAGAAACAAAGAGCGTAAAAGATGATTTTTGTTCTATGGTTTCACAAGAACTTGCTACTACCGTTCCTTAGCAAATTTAAGAATTTCTTCAAAGATACATACAGACTCATGATGTTACTTTCTAGTCGCCTGCAAGTATTCCTATTCAAGAACTTTAAAAACAACTTGTTAGCCTCAATTTATTGAGTCGAACAAGGAAGCTCGGTCACTCTACGATGGAGCTTCGATCTTTAATTAGTTAATGTTGTAATAGAATATTATCGGGAATCGGGCTCGATAGATAATCTAATATTGTATATGTTTCGGGTTTAATCCCAAACAAAACCCGAGCCCGGGTCCTAGTTAAATATCCCATGCGTCATAGGGATATATATATAGATATTTTCATAAGAAAATATCTAAGATCACAAATATCTAAATCTAATTTCTATCTTTTTTCTATCATCTCTTTTTTTTGGTGTTGTAAGCCTATTGGATTCGGCAGTTGGGTTGTTTAATCACTCGGCAAACATATTTTTTTCGTGGCTCATTTTGGTGTTGGAAACGCCTTGTTAGAGCTCATAGACTCTAGGCGTCATTGGGTTCTTTTTGGTGATACTCGGGTGACAAGAAGAAAAGAACGAAAAAAGTGAAAAAACGTTAGAACCAAACGAGTGAAACACGTAACAACCGAACGAGAAGAAATACGTTAGAACCGAACGAGAGGAAAAACGTAACAACCGAACGAGTTTCATCTTTCGAGAACCGAACGAGTTTCATCTTTCGAGGACCGAACGAGTTCATTGTTCATAGAACCGAACTAGTTGCACCGAACGAGCGAAAATTATTTTGGACCGAACGAGCGAAAAATCTCAAGGACCGAACGAGGGAAAATTTTCAAGGACCGAACGAGTGAATTCTCTTTTGGACCGAACGAGAAAATTTTTTCGAGGACCGAACGAGTTTTTTCCATAGAGCCGAACGAGTTTAAACTTCTTGAACCGAACGAGTTGAACCGAACGAGTGGAACCGAACGAGCAAAATTTTTTTGGACCGAAATAGCAAAATTTTTTGTGGACCGAACGACCAAATTTTTTTTTGACCGAACGAAAAATAATCCTAAAAAACTTGTGTGACGAAAAGGGTTTCAGTAAAACAGCCATAACTTTTGATCCGTAAGTCCGTTTTAGGCCCGTGACCTCTCAAATCGAAGAGAAAAACGAGACGGATCACGCTATAACCACCCTTTAGTTGGTTAAGGATTTTCTGAGGCCCAAAACACTCGTTTACTATGATTTATTGACATTTTTCAGTTTTTTGGAATTTGCGTTAGACTTGTTTTTGTTCTAGCTCACGGCCCATCTGTATTTTTAGGCCCGTTTCAGTTTGGTGAGCCTATTTAAACAAACAGCTTTAACCCTAGCCAGAAAATTATCTGTTTTTAGACAATTAAATCATTGGCCGCTGATTCCGAATCAAATCATTCACGGTTTTCTATTGATTTTGTAAAATCCCGTTAATTCATTTATCGGTTTTAATCATAGACGTGTAAAATCCCGTGAACGTGAATTGCTTACACAACCACAACTTCAATCACATCATATCCACTTAAGATCCAACAAAATCTTTCACACTTCATATTTCATAACTATTCATTCATCATGTCTACTCCAGTTAACACATCCTCAACAGATAGCCAAATGCACAACAATATCATGGCAGCTGGTTCAAAAGATCGTCCACCGATGCTTGGACCAGGAAGATATTCTCAGTGGCCATTGGAACAGGTACAAAACAATGATGAAAAGAATGTGTTTGCCAATGAAAGACAACATTCTGAGAAACATGCTGCAGAATGTGCTGATGAGCGTGTTGCGCTTGCTAATTTAATTGCAAATTTAACTCTTGATACTGAGGAAAACAAAACGATTTTAAAGCAATTAAAGAAAGCAAACGCATCATTGACTCAAGAACTGAAGGAGTGCAAAACTAACCTTGATGAGACTAGTAGGGCTCTAGGGGAGGCTACTAGCAGTCGGGATAGTTGTCTGATTGCACTTCAGACCAAACAGACTGAGCTTGAGAAGTACACGGCCCTTAATGACCGAACGAGTGATTATAAAATGATACTTCAACAAGTTAAATGAAACTCTCAGGACTATTAGCTCGCCTTTTTTACTAAGACATTGACATACAAGAGGGTTTAAAAACTAAAACCTATGAAATTTCAGTTGTCAATCAGAAACACGATGAGCTAGTCAAAAAGAGTCTGTTAACTAGGTCACAATTTGAAGGTCAACTCAAAGAGAAAAGTAAGGTCATTTCGGATTTAAAGGTTAAGGAAGGAAGAGATATTGACAAAATGATTGCAATGGACAAACAAATTAAGTTTTTGAATGAAATTCTTTATAAACGCAATCAATCAATTCAGACCATTCATATGTTAGCACCCAAATGCGCAACATATAATGGTAGATCAACCTTTGCTAATCCTAAGTACCTCAAGATAGCTCAATCTGAAAAGCCTCGTTTGTATGAGATCCCATATGATACTTCTGATCCTGCAAACAGATTTTGCCCAATGGGGAAGGAGCAGTGACTCTTGAAGGAGGAGGATCAAAATTGGATAAAGACAAGTGAAACCATCTGATACACATAAAAACAGTCTTTATGAAACTTTCAAACACCATCCAAAACCTATCTTGATCAGGTGGAACGCGCTAAGAAGTTAGGAAGACAATGTGTCCCCCCCCCCCCCCCCCCCTGAAGAAAAACTTTTAACAAAATAAACCAAAACATTGTTTTTAACTATAACCGTGTCCTTTCTACCCTTTCTAATCCATAGTAACGTAGACAACTTTATAACGAAATGACTATGGAAGTTTGATTCAATAACTAAACTGTTATTAAATGCTCTTTCAAACAAAACTATACTGGACAGTCATTGTTTTGATTTCATGAACTCAAAAGATGGAATGGCATTGACGATTTGGAGTACGGTTTAATCCTTGAAAAGGGAGATTCACGAACTTGAATCAGAAAAGGTTGCACTTTTTCATACATTATATGATCTACTTCTCGAGATTGTGTGTCTAAAGATGTTACATGTTCGTTATTTGCATTCTTGTCTAATTTAAATGCTAGAATACTGAATTGCAATGCTTGTATCTTCATAAAGTCAAAGAATGTGAATGTCTTGCACAAAAGCTGTCAAAACAAACTGAATCTGTTAATAAACGAATTTCATAATAAGGCTTTTAAGAGTTTTTGCTAACTTGAAAAACACTGATTTCTTTTTAACTTTCTTTAAACATTGTAAGAACAGATGAAAAACAACCTAGTTTGCAAAGAAAATGCTTCAAATGTATTTCGAAAAGAACGTGAACAATATCATGAAATACAAGATTTGAAAGCTCAAATGCAAGACAAGAACATAGCCATAAGTGAGTTAAAGAAACTGTCGAGGAACTGGAAGGAAAGTCTGTGGAAAACTCAGGTTTACTACACCATCTGTTGTTCGACTCAAACCTAATGCTCAACAAAATTCCAAAACCCTCAGTTTTAGGAAAACCGACTCCTTTTTCAAATTCTCCTGAAATGAGAAGTTTTCAAACGAAATAGTCGGTTAATAAAACTAATGTGTCGGATGGTTTGTTTAAACAAGTCACTCAACAGAATTTGCCTCAGATTAGAAAACAAGCAGTTCGAAACACCAATGTGATTGCACCTGGCCCCCACTGGAATTGCCCAAAGCATGTGTCACATCAGTCACCAAGGAAAAAAGTAGGCTCAAATGACATCGGTTCATAACTACTACCTTAGAGAAAGCTAAGAAAGTGCACAACTTCAGAAGACAAAGAGTGCATGGAAACCTAGTATGATTATTCCTGCTAGATTACCCAACATGCTAATGGTTGCAAACCAAAAACTGAATTGGCAACATCAATGAGTAGTCTGTTTAAACAAGATGTTACTTAGGAGAACATAGGAAACAAAAGCCTTCTTGCAGTTCAATGACTTGCAATGTCCTACATGCAAAAAGTGCTCTTACAATGAAATCATGTGAATGCGTCTTAGAAATACTCCTCTCAAAGTTAAATCCTGTGCTTCTGCAGACAGGATAAGGAGCAAAATCCCATAACACAACAAAGAGACTAGATGTGCCCATTGAAAAAGAAAGTGAATCTAAGAAAACAGAAGATGGTCCCAAAGGAACTAGTTTTCACACAAAAAGACTACCACTGTCCCTGAGAAAACAAGGACTCCTAGATCTTGTCTTAGGTGGCAACCAACGGGTAGAATTCTCAAGACTGTTTGTCTTAGGTGGGTTCCAACTGGAAAGCTACTCAACTCTTGCACGGGCAAGGTTGACAGTGAACCCGCGCATGGTTTAATAGTAGATATCCCTCATATTCATGCATGCAAACAAACTCTAGGTTTAAGTGCAGGTACGCCATTCAATGGTCAAAAGCAACAAAGAATTGACCTAAATGCAGATGCTCTATACAATGAAAAGCAGGAAAATCTCAGAGTGTGGTTGCTGAAATTTTTGATATCTAAGAAACCAGTGCCAGAATGGTTTCACAAAAGATGAAATCTTCATGGCAATGACGTTTGAACAACGCAGTTCAAGCCTCGATCGTCAATGTTCAAATGATGTCTGATCACAACAGTTCAGACCTCGCACCACAACGACAAATGGCGTCTGCTGAAAATAACAGTTCAGGCCTCGGTCTTCATGGCAATGACGTTTGAACACAACAGTTCAAGCCTCGGTCGTCAATGTCAAATGGTGTCTGCTGAAAATAACACTTCAGGCCCCGTTCCTCAATGTTCAAAAGACTTCATAAAGGAACAGGTTGAAAATGGTATAATTGAATTATATTTTGTCAGAACTGAATACCAATTAGCTGACATGTTTACGAAAGCCCTTCCTGAGGATCGGTTTAAGTATCTTGTCAGAAGGATTGGTATGAGATGTTTGACTCCAGCTGAACTGGAGGTTCTGACAAATGAGACTGCTTGATATCATCATCAAACATCACCATGTACATATTTTTGAGAAAAGCAAAATACAAAAATATAAAACTTCAAAAAGAAAATACAAAATCAGAAAATCAGAAAATTTCCAAAAAGATTCTTCTCGACATGTCTCTTGGAATCGATAACATTTACGTGCTTAGAAATGTCGATTAACATTGACACGGGTGTGTAAATGAAGTTCGAGCGAGAGTTGCAAATAATTTCAAAACATGTCATTTCTAATTTTCTAAATGGCTTATGTGCAAATGTCAGTACATAACCCGGACTTCAAATAAAGGAAGGTTTATAACTTATCCTCACAACGAGAAAATTAACGTTTCTCGGTCTTGAGCTGTTCTTACAAGATATTCAATGTTTTTAGCTCAAGAAAAAGGAAAGTGTACGTTTCAGTGCGCTTACCCTTACCGTTAGAAGAGAAGTCCTCTAACATCTGGTTTTTCAAAAAGTTGAACACAATTTTTCAAGAATTTCTCGATGACAATTCATAATCTTTCAAAATTGCATGTTCAACGCTCCATCCCTCACAATGTTTTCAAAAGACAACAATTTCTCAATTGGTCCTATTTTTGAGAGGGGGTTTTTTCGAAAAACAAAGTTTTAATGTTCTTGGATACATCATCAACGACCATTTTTATGTATACTTCGCATTTCTAGCTTAATCTGCTTAACTTCTGCTTATTACTGTTTATTTGTGTTTATTAATGCTTATCTTAGTTATTAGATGCCTTTTATGATTGATAATTAGTTTAAATGTTTAGTTCTCATTAATTTTCTATAAATCTGTAAAAAATAAAAATAAATAAGTAGCATAATTTGTAATTTTGATTCTCTGGCTTAAATGTTGGTTAGTATAAGTTCATTAGGCCTGTTAATGTTTGTTTGATATCTTGTCTTTGAGTTTAAATCACTTGAGTTCAATTTCATAAGCTTAATTTGAAAACAAAATGTTTAAAGGGGTGTTTGGATTAGCCAAATTTGACCTTCTATAGTCAAAGTTTTTTTGATTTTTCACTTAGGTCAGTTTAAATTTCATATTTGATTAAGATTTAAAATGGTTTGCTAGGTTAGCTTAAGCTTAAAAAGTTTGTGAGGTACTCTTTCTACTTTCCTGCACCAGGGGAGTTTTCCCTCTTTTCTTTGATTGATAAAATTTGATCCAAGCCTTCCTAGGCTTGGATTTTGTTTGCTAGGTATTCATTTACACTCTTTGAGTGTAACTAGTGCAGGATTTACCAATTAGGTAACCTGCATACTTGATTTGTGCCTTTGTCAATTGCATCAGCAGTAGTAACATCAGTTACTACTGCTGACTTTTTATCTTCAGTTAGACTAGTGTTTGTAGGATTTAAGATCTAAAATTCAATTAGCTTTTAGTTAACATATAAGTAATGTTAGATTTAAGCTTGTTTTTCATATCTTAGCTTATTTCATAGAGTAATTTAGCTTTAGAATTTCATATAAAACCTCAAAAAGCCAAAACCAGTAGTAACTCTTAGTTAGCTTTTAAATTTTGATTTCTAGCTTTTAGTACTTGTTTTTATGATTTGAATCAATAGTTTATAAGTAGGTAGTTAAGTTGTTAAAAGCTCAGTTTCTGTTTTAGCTTAATGTGCATTTTAGCTTATCTTATTTTTGAGCTTTAAGAGTTCATTTCTGAGTTAGCCATTTTAATCTTCAAATTCAGATAGCCTTAAGTAATATTAGTTAAGTTAGCTTATTAGTCTTAGCTTCTAGGTGTCATAAGCTAATTAGGACAGCTTTTATTTTTAAATTTGAGCTTATAATGAGTAGTGTGCAAGCTTTTGAATGAAAACTAGCTTTTTGGTCTTTAAAACCCAACTTTCTGTAAACAAACTTCATAAGCTGTTTTTGAGCTTAATTTTGAGTTTAAGCTTATAGTTGTTTTGTTAAAGTTGTTCAAAAAAGCTCAATTTACAACTTTTGTTCTTTAAATGCTTAAAAAGTGTCCTCTACAATTTTGAGCATTTAGTTTTGGAAAATAAAAGAAAAGTGAAAAAAGGAAAGCCTGGGACATGAACCCACACCTCCCTCACACAACACATATGCCTTAACCATCATGCTACATTAGCTCATCCGTCACTAGTTCTTTCCATTTATTAGTTAACCACTTTTTAAGCCTTTAGTTTAATAATAAATCGTAGCTTTTAGGGTTTATTTAGGGGCTTATTTGATGAGTTGTGATAAAAAGCTTATTTTTCCTAGGATTTAAATAGTTTAAGCTATTTTCTGTAATTTTTCTAGAATTTTTGTAGTTCATTTAGTATTTTTAAACATTTATTTTCATTAAAAACTTTAAAAATCATAAAAAATAGAAAAATAATCAAAAAATATAAATCTTTTTTAGAAAATTTTCTTTTATCATAAAGTTCGTATGAAAATTATTTTGACTCTCGTAGGATTTTTTTTGAGCATTTTAGCTTTTAGGGCTCGGTTTTTGATTCCCGTTATTCGTTTTTGTGATTTCTTTCAAATTTTATCGTTATGTTTTCAAATTTTGCAAATCCCTTTATTTTTACTCATAGAATTAGATTATTAATTCGAATTCTAGGTTAAGGTGCTAATTAGGGTTTATTTTGTCATTTCTGTTTTTCGTCCGCGTGTTTAGTTATTTTACTTGCATTTAATTGTTTTAATTGTTTTTAGTCATAGAAAATCAATCAAAAAGTTGAAAAGCATTCATAACATTGTCCAAACTGAATCGAGGGTATCAATTCACATTTCTTTCGGATACGACCCGGTAATCACTTACTAGTTTATATACGTATTATATTATATATATTTTTGTAGAATTTCCTTTTTATCTTTGTCCTCAAGGGTAAATTAGTAATTTTCTATAGTATTACATATTATATTTTTACGTGTGTTAGATTCTACGAATCAGTTCATAAGAAGCCTAATCCTCAAGAGACATGTCAAAGATTTACAGCTTGGTGTAGAGAGCTACCAAAATAAACTTAACATCACCAAACCTTAGAAGACCTTTCCCGAGATTGAATTCAAAGAACCCTACACTCCATCATACGATCCACCAGGAATTGTTTATGAAGACCTGAACAAACAGAAATCATTGGTAATTACTCTTTTAGAGACGTGATCACTATTGTCTTTGGGACATTGTTTAAATCAGTCATTTTAGGGTCTCCAAACACAACCTGTTGTGGCCTTATCAGCAGGTGAACCCCTATTTCCATTAACGAGCACTTAGTGTTGTTTGCCCAGCAGAAGTAACACCATTTACTCTGACAGTATTAACTTTTTCTATTTGAAATGCCTGGATTTGGTGGTGTTGGTTTTAAAAAGACCTTCTTATATGTGAATGAGACTTATAAAAAGCATTTGTTCTTAATTTTGAAACATTCATCTTTTTGTTAGGGTTGCTAGTATTATTACTGGTTGAATGTACTAGTTGATGACTTGCTCTTTGAGAGTTTTTCTTGGATAGGGGGTTACTAAACTGTGTAACTTTTTCTAGACCTTGTTAGGACTGCAGATGGACAATTTATTTTGATGATGTATCTCTGTATCATCTATTCCAAACGGTCTAATTTCCCTTTGACCAGTATTAACTTTCACCTATATTTGCTAAATAGACTTTTTTGCAATTCGACTTTTCATGAAAATCACAGTCTTTTATTAGATGGCTGTAACTGCCACAAACAAAACAGGCTTTCTTTGTAGACCCAAATCCTAACCCTAATTTTTGAGTCATTTTCCATTCCAATCTCTTATATCTACCTTAGGATTTTGAGTGGTTATCGTAGGTTTTTCAGCTTGTTTAGGTTTAACAGATTCATTCTTAGCATTAGTAAACTCAATCTTTTTAAAACTAGGTTTGTCTGTTGCTTGCAAATCATTAGATTGAAAAATATCCTCATCATCATCACTAACCCAATCTTCAATGATAACTCCACTAGGCCTAACAGATTCAACTCTAGGCATTTCTACACTAGTATTGCTAGGTTTAAGTGATAATTTGTTTTTCTTGAGACGCACATTAGCGTTAGTTCTTATTTGCTGTAGGCCTATAAACAGAATCATCCAATCCTACAAAAGATAGGTCAGCTAGTGGAGGCATGTAGTTCCCAGTTAGAGGAGGAGGAACAGCATAATATCCACTATCCTTTTTGAACCTATCATTTGTTTGATTGTCATCTCCATCACTTGAACGACTATCAAACACACTATTAAATAATTCACTATCACTTGAATCATTTTCATTCAATTGATCTCCATATCCTAGACCAGTTTTATCTTTAGAACTTATTCGACTATTAATCAGTTTAGTTAAGTTTTTAGAAGATGTTTCAAATCGTTTTTTTTTGGTTTAGCTTTTAAATCATCTTTTTCTCTTATGGTTCTCATCGAATCTGATTTTTAAGTCTAGTGATAGCATTCTTTTGTCTTTTACATCAAATTCTAGACTGGCCAATCTTTTCTTCATTAGACAAATTCATTTCTTCTGTATATTATACAACTAACTGTGCCTCTACAGATTCTAGGCCTAACTGATAAGCTACAATTTCTAGATTAGCCTCACTAAGAGTTTGAAGTGTAGGCCATGAAAGCAAACTTGGTTGGTTCATCTTGAGCTATATAACTCTAGTCATATCTCAGTCTATCTCGGACAATCAAAGCATTGTCTTGAACAACCAATGCATCAGAGGTCTCCACTGGTACAGTCCTTCTAGTGTTGTCCCTGCTCCTATCCTTCATCTCCATTCTTTGTTCCCTTGTTTTCTTGTTGCTCTAATTCCCTTGTATAATAGCTCTCTATGATAGTTAAAAGCATTCACCTTAGTTTTAATCAAACCTACTGGTTCTTTGCCATTGAAGATTAACTTTCTTCCATTTATTATAAAATCTCTTAACCTCAAAGGAAAGCATAAGCCACCTGCCTTTTAAGGTCTATTTCTTCCCATCATCATGATCATTTGCGCTCGGTCTTCATCATTCATGTTGTGGACCATTGACTGATTAGCGCAAAAGATTAAGAACACCTAAATCATAGTATATGATGATGAAGAGGCTTGTCCTGGAATTATGGCTGATGCAATAGAAAACAACCTATTAGCGGTATGAACTTCATTACTGCTGCTGTGTCTTCTGCTAGCAAGAAAAGGCCACATTTCTAGAGCGTTTGAAGATGATCCAGAGGAACCTTTGATATCAGCTTTTAAACTTTTAGATTATTGTATAGATCATCAATATCCAAATCATCAATACCAGGCTTGTGTTCCCTCATAATAAAGCAACATTATTCCATGTTGAGATAGAGCTCTAAGAATTTTTGAATTTGCATCTCATTAGAACAGCAGCACATGAACTTCTGTAGGTGATAAGTTTTTGATCCTTCATAGGATTTATCTAGGCCTTCTGTGTTAGATACAGAAAAGTTTTCAAATTGTTGCTTCAAGACATTCTTTTGCATCTTGTTAGATTTAACATTACCACCAAATCTACTTTTGATAGCAGCCCACAGAGTTTTTGCATCCTTTATCCCATGGAACCTCGGTTGATATTCATCAAGAATAGCCAAAAGCAAAATGCTTTTAGCTTTTCTTTCTCTTTGTCGTTGTAATAGTGCTTGAGCAGTCTTTGGAGGTACTTTAGTTTCAACACCATTTTCATCAGTTGTTACTTGTATAAGACCATAACCATTCAAGATCACTTGCCACAAACTATAATCTGTGTTAGTGAGATACTGCTCCATTCTCATACTCCAAAGGGTATATTCACCCTTCTTGAGGACAGGAAGTTTTACAGTAGACACCAATTAAGGAGATTCTACTGGTGCTATTTGTGTTGCAGGTTCTTCACCAGACATTGTGTATTATAGGAAGAGATCTAGATCTGATAAAGTTCTTCTTATTTAGAGTTTCTCCACAAGCTCTGATACCACTTGTGAAGTCCCAATGAAATGATTTTCTTTAGCTGTTAATGCTTAGTTAACTTGGAATAAAATTCTAAAACTAATATATGAGAAACAATGATTGTGAATATTACAAGTTATGCGGAATCTAACTTGCAATACTAAGAAGAACAATGAATACTAGACTTGAATATATTGATTGCAAATATTCTAACTATGAGATATGTGTTTTCTATGAAGATTGATATCTCTAACTATGCTGTAGGGTTCCTTTTATACACTAAGGAAACCCTAATGGCCTTACAAAACGCGTCAAGTGATCATGCATATCTATTCCTAATTTAAAAACTCATGCATACACTTTCGCATGTACTAACTTATTTAAAAACTTAACGTGCAAATTTTTAACTAACATAAAATAAACTAAACTTGGCTCCTAGTTACTAACATTCTGTACTGGCGTTAGCAATTAACTATTATAAATAGCAGCATAATGATCTTAGATTATGTTCTAAGAAGTTCTTCAATAACAGCATCAAGTTGAACCAGCAGTACTAACTTCCAATAGCTTAGCATTTTAAATTGATTATCCAGCAGGTACTAAGTTGTAGAAGTCCCATAGTTGCCCCAACAATTGAATTTCTCTTCAATGTGATGGTTCAGGGAGTTGTTGATAACATTTTGTTTCTCGCTTAATTCTGATTACGTCTTTGTTTCTCCATAAGTGAGATTGCATTCATTATTAGCGTACCAACTTTTATGGTACCATGACCAAGTAACTGACTCAATGTTGGGATTCTCGTATGTCAAGGTTTCACTTCTTATGGGATGACAGGATCGTTCCATCCTTCATCCTTGTATTAGGTTAACTTTTTGATAGTAGCCCAAGCCTTTTATGCGCTTAATTTTCTCAGTCGACCTTTAATGCCTTAAACAACGGTTTTCTTAAGGGCCTCATCGATGCGATCGTAGAATAATTGTACTTGAAGCTAAAGCTCGATGCTATGATAAGGGACTTTTTGGAGTAAGTCCTTGAAACGAGTCCATGCTTTAGCAAGAGACTCTCCTTGATGTTGTTGGAACATCAGGATGTCTTTATGAAGTTTCGTAGTCCTTCCCGGTGGAAAGAATGAGCAAGGAAACGAGTAGTAAGATCCTCCCATGTGGAGATGGATCCTGCGGGAAGACGTTCAAACCAATTACTAACTTGATCGCGAAAGGAAAATTAAAAATAAAACACAGGCGCGGGTTCATTCCCTATTTGACAACATCAAGGTTAGAGTGGTTCACAAGTTTTAGAAATCCTTGCGACTGTTGGGTTTGATGCCTCGGACTGAGTTCGTGGAATGAGCATCCATTTTGCACCAACAGGATGGTGTCGGATCGAAGAGGCACTACAAGCTAAAGATTAAAGACAATCATAGAATGTAGAGCTTATTTTTTTGTAAATTTGAGTGACCTCCCTTAGGGGAGATTGTTAGGAATCAAGAAAAGACTCGGTCACTTCCAAAGTTGTAATAATATAGCTCGTAGCATAATATTTGGAAACTTACCAAGCTAACCGGGTCAACATAAGTCATCCTTATGTTGACCGACTAATGCAAGGTATAAATACCCCTTTCCATGCCTTAGAGATGGTTGGTTGTTCATTTGGTTATTCATCATAATACATTTTCCTTTCTTTCTCTCACTAAGTGCTACAACCCCCTTTCTCTCTCTAAACTGTATATCTTGATTAGTTGTTAAGTGATTTGATACTTCTACAGTTATCGTTCTCTAGGGGAATAGGTTGGGAAGGCTCGATCATGATCTAACAGAGGTTTACAGGGTTGAGAGAAGATCCTTTTTGTATTTTTATGTTTTAAGAAAACATGTATATATCATGGTTTAAGAGGTTAGTTTGTTTAACTTATTAAAACTAAATATAATCTAAACTAGTGGTGATAACTTTATGATAAAAAGATGTATTTACTTAATCATGTACTACTCCATAGAATGTTTCTCCTAATCCTGTTACTTTGTCACACTTGTGATGATCTATGTAAGTATTTCCTAATCATGAACGAATTACACGAACCCATCATCTATTTAATATTTTGTTATGGCAACGCACCAGTAAGGTAGTATGAAGACTATTACAAGGCCCCTAAGATTATTTTAAATGCAATTGAAATATCTTAAGATGGATCAACCATATTGGGGGTAAGGTAGTATGAAGACTGTTACCAAATGGTATCCTTTCTACACACTCGTGTTTCCCTAGACGTCTATGCCAATTTAATATCTTATGGCTAGTTTTCTAAAGCGTAACGCGCACATCCATCACAAGAAGCAACATTAAAAAGATCTATAATTTAAGTTTCATACAATCATAAGTAAATACAAAGGAGGGTTTAGCCTAGCATGTTATAAAGAAAGCAAGAACATAAATCAATCAAACAAAACATAGACATATTGAATGATTAAAGATTAACAATCTTACTTGATTAAAACATGGATTAAGGTCAGTTACAATAGGGTTTTGAGGCCCTAAGAACGTCTAAAAGCTGCTAGAATAACTAGGGTTCTTCTCCCAAAAGTTATACAAAGTTACACATACTTAAAGCCCTAAAATTGGTTTAGTATTTATAAGAAAAGTGATGCGACAACGTCGCTTTGAAGCCATGATGTCATCGCCACGTTGATGATTCTAGATCCTCTTTAAGGCGGCTACGTTCTGAAGCCGTCACAAAATCCTTGACGTCGTAACTTTGCAAATCACGACGACATCGTTTTATACTTGCGACGCCGTCTCCACGCTCTGTATGCGTGGTTCTTCAATATACTTGGTGTAGAGCTATAGTCTTGTCTGTTTCTTCTCCAAATGAGTCCAAGTCACGTGTATTTCCTCTAAATGTCATCCAAGTGCTAAAAACCTAAAAACAAATGATTAAGCATATAATCTGGGCATATTTGCATGATTTAGGGGGTTAAATGACCCTAACATAGTGTATAAAATGACACCTCATCAAATACCCCTACACTTTGGATTTGCTTATCCTCAAGCAAATGGGCTTTTCTACTTAGACAACAGCAATATCGAGGACATTTAACCTACACTTTAAAAGCAGTTTACAACACAACCTTATAGACCTCGTAATTAAAAGCACGAAAAGTATATACTAGCACCTCACATAAGTGTTTGGATTCTCTCTTTCTCTCGGGTGTATAATAAATTACAACAACTATAAGAAAATGGAAAATTAACACTCATTACCTGCCATAGCATATAAATTACCATAGGCTTGGTAAAGGATCAAACTCCACCACTGGACACAAGTATTAGTCATTACTATCAAAGAGGTCTTTTAAAGGGTTGTGGGTGTAGGTGTAAGATAACATTAATGGAAACAGAAATGGATGGGATACATTCGGGGAGTGAATTTTAGGTGAATTTAGGGTGAAAAGGTTAGCTAATTATTTATACGAATACACGCTGGTTTGGTTGCTAAGCCAAAGGCTCGGACAAGATATACAAACTCTATAAAACTCTACACCAACCACTTACTTTTTATTTTCTTGACTCTATGATAAACATAAACACAAGCAAATGGCAGCCCGTATATTTTTTTTCACTTTTTTTATTTATATTTTTTCGTACACTTTTTCCCTGTAATTGCTTATACATATAATACATCATAGGGGTTTATATATACACCCCTACACTTGAACATTTACATACTCGATAATTACAATCTAACTAATGACCTGAATTAAGGTAGATCAACATAACATGGAACTTATTGATCTCTATTGGGGGTAATAAATTACATCTTCTCCAATTCTTCATAAGATGAATACTACCATGAATCCCAATCATCCCTAAACAGTATTTACAAGGATAAGGACTTAGAAACTGTGTACTTAATAATTAACTTAGGTTAAAACAATAATGTACTAAAAGCGAGTATATACAAGGTAGACTAAGGCGATTTGGGTGTAACAATTGGTTCAAGAGTTAACAATGCTCTTCATTAATAGTATGGCTTAACCAGAAAATTACAAGAACCGTAAAAAGGATAGGCTCAGAGGGTTTCACTAGGGGAGTCTTGCACTAAAAATGAGTGCTAAATACGGGTGTGAGATACTTATATGATCGATGTGACCATCATAACAAATACAGGTTTAAAACATGGGTTAATCCTAGGGACTCTTATCTAGCAAATCCTAATACCTACTATGCGGTCTCTAGATGCATCACAAAAACAAGTTCTAGAATTTAATACACTACTGGTATATTCATATAATTTAATACCGATACCAATGTTCCAGATACGTACACATCCGTAACGACAGAATAGACACATATGACTGCATTCGAACCTTAACTCGAACAAGCTAAAGGTATAAACTATCTTGGGTATAAAAAATGGATACCTGAATTTCTAAAGATCTAAAGGCGAACCTCACATTTTGGGGTGGAATTTTAAGGGTTTTTATGCTAGTCATATAAATTCCTATCCATGGGACGCTATTAATACTTGGTTTTCGTCGGTATGTGTAATAAAAAAAATTAATTTTGGTTAAAATTACCATTTATGTTATGTTTCGATATATTACCCATCATTTTAAGGCCAAAGCAAATGGCAACTGAAGGAATAGTTTCTAAGGCTTATTTCCCCTACAATTAAGTTAACTTTGTCTCACAATTGTTCTTTGGAAGTACCGTAATAAACGAATCTAAAAGAAAAGAAAATAAGTTAATGAAAACTAGTACTCCCTTGGTTTGCTCAATAATGGAGAAGAAACATGCGATAACGGGTTAAATTGTCCTCCAAGAATCGTCTAATGAAACTTCCTAAGAACTTCCAATATTCTTCTCATCAAATGTAACATGTAATTAAAGACAAAGATAACTACACCAAGCATAAAATTGGCGGGATAGATATATATACAACGAGATTTTAGGGTTTGTGATCGGTGCTAAACTACACCTTAAAATATATATAATATATAATAAAGTATAAAAAATATAATAAAGTATGAAATATATATGAGTAAGAATAGTCTAGAAAAAAATTCAATAAAATCCTGAGAAGTTGTATAGGTATGTTCACAGGTTCCGTTTATCCCCAACGAGGCTGGACTGGGTAATCGATACAGTCGGAAGATGGAGTTGAATGATGAAATATGATTTGAGCGTGTTGAAAAGTTAAATGAAAACAATACACAAACAAAAAAGTTTAAGAAAAACCAAAAAAATATGAAATTAAGCTAGAACACGAGGCACGGAATCCCGAATACAAATGGTTAAAAAACCTAAAATATTCAAAATTAAACCCTACAAAGAAATTTTCACTCTAAACTAATCATAGGGGACTAATAACGTAGAATGAAAAATACTAGAAATGAAAACGAGAGGTCGTTTGACTCAAAACGAGTCAAGACAAAAACGCACACCGAGAACGTTCTTAAAAGTTCAAAAAGTTACAAAAAATGACCCTACGAAAATTTTTATATTTTTCCTACAAACTAGATGACTAAAGAAAATTTTTAAAAAAGTAAAAATAGTTTTTTTGTAATTTTTGTATTTTTTATGAATTTTTTAAACTTTTAACGAAAATTAAATTATTAAAAACACTAAAGGACTTTTAAAAAAAATATCTGGAAATTTTACCTAAAATATCTAGACACTATAATTAACTACGAAAAATAAGAAACCTATACAAACTGCCGGCTTATATTAAGCCCGAAAATTAGCTGAAAACAGTCTTATAGGCAAAATGGTGCAAAATGTGGAGTTCAATACCTAAGCCCTTGTGGACAATAACGTAAAAGTCCCAAGGGCGCTAGCGGGTAGTGTGGTATAAAGTGGGGTATGTATGAGGGTAGGAACCCCGGGTTCGGAGTCTTGCTCACCCGGGTACCCAATTGTCTACTCTCTTTTTTTGAATTTTTTTTTTTTCAAATTTATTTTAAAACTTGTTAATAAGCTAAAAATAAGCAACTTTAAAAAAGATAACTTTTTTATAACTCAAAAATAAGCTCTAAAATGAGCTTATTAACTCACAGTAGCTTAAATAACTCAAAACTCTATTTTTTGCTTTTTTAACTAAATAAGCTGTGAGATAAGCTCGAATAAGCTAAAACTAAATCTAATAAGCACAAATAAGTAAAATGCAAGTAAAATTGACAACTAAATAAGCTGTGAACAGCTTATAAGCTTATTGGCCAAAAACTTAAGGTTTTTGGCCAAATGAGCAGTTAAGCTCAAATAAGCTTAAAATAAGCTAAGAAAAGTTAAAACAGGCTTAAACATGACTAATAAGCTTAACTAAACACAAATAAGCTAAATTGAAAGACAAATAAGCTGAAAAACAACAAATAAGCAAAATGGGTAAAATGGCTAAAACTGCAGCCCTAAGATAGCTTTCTCAAGCTTGAAAATAAGCTTGAAGATGAGATTTTCAAAGTTTATGGCTTATGCCATTGGAAAGAGTGGCCAAAAAGCTATTTAGATCAGCCTTTGAAAAGCATTTTGAAATGCTAATAAGCCCTTAAATAAGCTTGGAAAAAGCTCACTTATGCTTAATGTTTGTTGTGTAAAACAGCAAACACCAAGTGTGAATGGCTTTTTGAAGCTTAAAAATAAGTGCTTATTTGAATTCCAAAAAGCTCAAAGTTTGAATTTCTAAAAGCTAGGCTTAAAATGCTTTAAGAAAATGCTTTTGGTTTTGATTTTGAAACTCAAATAAGCTGTGAAAAAGCTTGTCAAAGTGGCTGCTTGTGCACAGAGCAAAAAACACTTAGCAATTTAGGCTGTTTTGACCCATTTGCACAATTGGGTCAACACAGCTTCAAAGCAAATAGTCAAATGCTTTAAAACACTCAAAATGAGTATGCAAGAAGGCACAAAATGGCTTTTAGCCCAAGCTTATGCAATAAGCACTAGCCACTGTCCAAAAATTGAGATTTTGGACAGTGAGCTAAGTAAGCTTGCAAAAATGATTTTTAAAACTAAAAAGCTAGAAATTAAGCTTATTCTAACAGTGAAATGGCTTAACAAAGTTGGCCAAGTAACCCATTTGGATTATTAAGCACTTTTGACCCACTTTGGGTCTTAAACCAAACACCCCCTTAAAAATAGCTTAAAGGCTGTTTAAGCTTATTAAGGGTGAATTAAACCATGGAATTCAAAGACAGTAAGCTAAACATGCATAAAAGACATAAATAAGCAAAAATTAACAATAAATAAGCACTGAAATAAGCTAGAATTCAAAATGACAGTTAACAAGCTATTATTGACTAAAAATTGTAAAAACTTGCACAATGAAATTTAAACTTATAACACCTATATTTTAAGCACTAAACATCAATAATAAGCATAAATAAGCATACCCAAAAGAAAAATAAGCACCAATAAGCTGTAAATAAGCAAATGCTAAAAATGAGCTAAAAATGGAAATTGAGAACTTACCAAGCCCTTTGCTCTAAACAAGGGCAAATAAGCTATTGAAAGCTCAATCTACAAGCTCCAGCTTATTAGAAATAAGCTGGTATAGTCCATAAGCCCATCCAAATTCGGCTTATCATCCAAATTAACAAGCTGTGGTAATTTGAGTGGAATTTCAAGTTCAAGTCCAAATTTTACTTAGCTTTTTAACTTGTTAAGTGAACATAGCTTATTAATAAGCTGTTTTAAGAGCTTTTTAACACATTTAAGGGTAATTAAGCAACTTGACAATGAAAACTTAAAAACGGGCTTTTAACTTAAAAACTTCAATACTTTATTAACTTGAAAGAAAAGTGCAATAAGCATACAATAAGATGTAAATAAGCTGAAATTGACTTAATTGAAAGAAAAACTTGCTAAAAATTAACTACTTATTAACTAGATATTAACTAGATACTAACTTCGGCTCACATAGCCTCTTTTTATACTAATTCCTAAGTCCTAAGCTCTTGCAAAGTGTGTTTCTTCTGTGAGAGACTTCAAAACAGTCTTTTTAGCCATTGATGAGCTTTTGTGCTTCTTTGAGTTAATCCCAACCATTGATTCGGTTAAAGAACATGGAGAATGGTGAGATTGCCAACATGGCAATGCTTTAGGGCTGGTGGGAATGATAGTGGAGGAGGGGGGAAAGGTTTATCCATGGTGGAATTGAAAGTTTACAGGGTAAAAACGGGGTGGTTAACCCGTGAGGGGTTTGGGGGGAAAAATGGGCGGGAAAGTGAGTTATAAAAAGGTTTGGGGTGACAGGGTGTGGGTTTGGAGAAATGGCAAGGTTAGTCCCCCGAAGTTATAAGGTATTTTGCATCCATGGTCCTTGTGGTGATATAAGGTTGAGGGTTTGGCAGAAATGCCCCCTCAACCTTATAACTCTTATTGCAAACATAGTCCTTTGGGTAAACAAGTTTGGGACATTGGCAGAAACACCCCCTCACTTGTTATTTCAAGTAAATTGCAAAATCAGCCCTTGTAGTCTTTTTCTTCTTGTATTACACTTAGGGATTTGACATTTTTGGTCCCTTAAGTTATATTTCTTCTGATTTTGACTTCCTTTTGACTTTGACTTTGTCGGGGTTGACTTTGACTTTGACTGTTTGACTTTTTTGACTTTTGGCTTCGATTTGGCTTTGTCTTTTCACACTATTCCATTCCGTGCCCAGTTTTGTCGTTTTTGGCTTTGTTTTTCGTCCTTTTCTGGATATCCGTTTCCTGCACAATACAAATGCAAAACAAACATATATTTGGCAGTATTTGTTTGTTTTTGGTCATTTAAGTCCATTTTTAATGGATAAAGGTATGTGTAATTTAGCACATTCCAATCTCCCTGCCATCCTTTCCAACATACCTAAGGGTATTCAGAATGATTTCCTCATGTGAGTAGTAAAGAGCCGAACCAGGTCTTGGGTGTATGTTGTGCTTGTTTTTCAGGTGATGGATGATTAGTTTGGTGAACCTGACATTTGGAATAAGTAGATGAGCGATCTTTTTCTTTCCACGAGAAGCTGTAGCAAGGTTCTTCCTGTCAGTGAGGAAAGTTTATATAGATTGAATAAACTCTTCCCAAATCCTTTCAGCATAGTCAATGTTGGAGCGATGAGTGATACCCCAAAGAATTTGAAGCATAGGGTGTATTGGCCTATCATATCCAGCAGTTTTGCCTGTAAGGCATATGTTGATCATAGACAACATGGCTCTCCATGGTTGATAGAGAGCATTGACAGACATTTCTGACACGTTCTTCAGTGTACAGGGGTATCCCAAAGTGTTGACATACTCGATAACAGTATCACTTGAAGGCGGAGCTACGAAGGGATTGTTATCAATGGATGGAGTGATATCGAGAGCATCTCGAAGAATATCTTTGTGCAGGTTGAACCATTGCTCATCCAACTGACAGCTGTACAACCCAGTCGATGAGTTAAAACACATGGTGTCCTAAAACTACTGAATGTAGATAGCCAGAATCGTAGAGGATGTCGTGAAATCCCTGAAGAAATTGGTATTTTTCAGTATGGCCACAGCAATCAGGAAGATAGGATTCCTTTGAGACTTATGTACATCAAGTACGCAGTTACTCTTGCCGATGGGCACCCATTTGCTTGACGGCAATATTTAATCATCCGTCCTGGTTGGTGGTGCGATAGCAGGAGCTTGTTCAGCAGGAACATCATTTGCAAGCATGTTCATGTCAGCCATAGTATCTGCATAAGTAGATCCAACAGCAGGACATACATACAGATATCTGATGTTAGTTGGGAGCAATTGCTCAGCCGAAAGTCAACCTTGCAATGAGTTGACCCAAAGATATTTGACAAATCGCTAAATCAATCTAATGACAACTTACTAGATGATTCAATTAATGATTCTCAACTCGCTACAAATAACTCGCTAGAACATACTAAAAGAAACACTTAACTCGCTACTAAATTGGAAAATTTTGAAATAGAGGGTTAAATATTATAATTAATAAAAACTTCACTAACTTGCTAGGGGGTAGCGAGTTGCCTGCACACAATAAAATAAGATAGGATATTCAACTCGGTAATGACAACTCGCTATGAATATTCTTATTAAAATACTTACCTCGCTATTAAATTTGGAAAATTTGAAATAGCAAGTTGAATATTTTAATAAAAATATAAATCTTCATCAACTCGCTACAAGTTAGCGAGTTGCTTGTTCATGATAATATAATATTTTTAACTCGCTAACATGCATCACAATTCGCTACTAAGCATCAATATTAACTCGCTACCAAGAAAAAGACACTCAACTCGCTACTTAGAATTATTTCAACTCGCTACATAGAATCATCATAACTCGCCACTTAGCACACAGAAAACTCGCTAAAACCTAAAATCACTTATACGAACAAACACGATCCTGGAAACACATGATTTATGCTTAGACAACATCATCAAACATTTGGCAACATTCACAAACAACAACCAACAACAAACACCTAATTTTTTGACCATAAAAGACAAACTTAGACACGAAAATCATCAATACCACAAATTCATAAACGGGGATACGATTTAAGCATAAATAAGGCATCCTTGGTATATTAACACCCTAACCCAGTAATAAAAACAGCATTCCAAGCATGTTTCAAGATTTAGATGATGAAAGTGGTCGAACCTATTAATTTTTTGAACTATTTAGTGTGATTTAACCTACCATGTTTTGGATCTAAGGTGATTACACGATAGTAAACATAAAACAAAGGGTACCTTAGCAATGATAAACACAAAAAATCAAGAATCAATGAAGTTTCAATCCAGCGAGTTGCGTATGAGGTTTTTAAGAGAAATGTTTGACTATGATTTTGATGGTTTGACCAATAACAACTCGCTAAGTCCTTTTAAACCTTAAAAGTTTCACCATTTGGCAGATTTGGTCCCTAAGCTTCCTAAGTCCATTACATTGTGGTTTAATGTATTAATAAGGTCCATACAAGTTTTAGATTTGGCACACATGGTCCTTGTAATTTCATAAGCCTAGGAAAGCTTTAGCAAACTGCACATAAGTCCCTATACTCACAAATTTTTAACAAATTTGGCCCATTAAGTTAAAAATAAATTTAACTCCTCTTCAAGATGTAACCCCGTTAAATACAACAACCTTTTATTAATTAATTATTTGATGAATTAAAATGCCCGTTAGATGTCATAAATTTGAAAAACACTCTCCCCCTCAATCAATGACTCGTTTTCTATTGAAAGAGCTGTAGTCATTGATTGAGTGACAAATTTTGAGAAATTCAAGTCTGATTGATTTTCAAACAACATTTTTCATCGTGGGTAACACAAATAATTTTCTGAAGAATCATAGACGAAAAATCATTTGGTTAAAGAAAGAAGACTTCTCTTCCATATCAAGAAATAATGCACTAAAACGTACATTAAGTCAGAGTTGCATGGATATAAAGTAATCCATGCCTGGGAGAAGTTAATCACCCGTTGTCAGGAATAGCCGTCTTTTTGGCGACATGCTTTCCTCATTTTGAAAAACGCGTTGCAGTCTGAAATAACTGCAAGCCATAAAGACATGTTTTGAAAAGTTTGAACTTCCATTTGAGCTTCATTTAAAAACCCGTGTCATTATTGAATGACATTTCTAGGTCCTTAAATGTTATCGATAAACGAAAGACATGTCTTGAAAAACTATTTTTGGAATTTTTTATTTTATGATTTTTATGGTTTTTGTAGGTTTTATATTTTTGTATTTTCTTTTAGATTTAAGCTATATACATATTTACATAGGATATAGGAGGACCAGCCTTTACTCCTCTGCTCCTTCCTAAAGACGTTTAAGGGTTTCTGGAGACATACTCTTCATACCAAGTTACGAGAGTAGAAATTCGAACCGCTCCCTTGATAATGCTTTGGTGAATATGTCCATGAGCTGATAATCCGTCATCACGAAGTACAACTCAACTACGCCTTTCTCAACTTGCTCTCGTATAAATTGGTGTCATATGTCAATGTGCTTGGATCGGGAGTGCTGGACATTATTGCAGCAAAGAGCAATGGCACTACGATTGTCACAATACAGGGGAATCTTATTGAAGACAAAGTCGTCGTCTATAAGCTGTGATCTCATCCAAAGTATCTGAGCACAGCATCCAGACATGGCAATGTATTCAGCCTCTGTAGTTGAGATTGCAGTGCTCTTCTGGTTCTTTGATGACCAGCTGACTAATTTATCTCCAAGGAACTAAGCACTTCCTGGCGTACTTCTTCGTGTGTCTGCATCTGCATAGGCCGTTAGTGCTATAGCGGTGTCTTTCGGATACCAAAGACCCCAATTAATGGTTCCTTTGAGATACCGAAAGACCCGTTTAAGTGCTTCAAGGTGCTTTTTGGTAGGCGAAGCCTGATACCTAGCACACATGCATACAGCGAATACAAGGTCGAGTCTGCTGGCAGTGAGGTACATCAGGGAGCCAACCATACTACGAAATCAAGTCTGGTTAACTGGAATCCCTAGTGGGTCCTCATCCAGTTTAAGTCGATCCACCATGGGTGTATCAACAGGGTTACACGAATCCATCCCAAATTTCTTTAATATTTCAAGAGCGAATTTTGATTGATTAATAAAAATGCCTCCGGTATTTTGAGAAACTTATAAACCTAGGAAAAAAGACATTTGTCCCATCATTGACATTTGAAATTTAGAACTCATCTCATTGGAAAATATGTCACACGCTTTAGGGTCGGTCGAGGCAAATATGATATCATCTACATATATTTGAACGAGAAGAATATGTTTGCCTGTTTTCCTAGTGAATAATGTCGGATCTACTGCACCCTTGGAAAAGTTGTTGTCTAGAAGAAACCGTGACAAGGTATCATACCACGCCCGAGGAGCTTGCTTTAAACCATAGAAAGCCTTCTTCAGACGATAAACATGTGTCGGATGGTCAGGATCAACGAAACCCTCTGGTTGACTAACATAGACTTCTTCCTTCAACTCGCCTGACGGCATTGGCGATGAAGATTCGATTAGCCTCGATACGTGAAACCGGTGCAAATGATTCCTCAAAATCAATACCCTCCTCTTATCGATATCCCTTGGCCACCAACCTAGCCTTGTTCTTCAAAACATCACCGTACTCATCAAGCTTAACTTTGTAAATCCACTTGAGAGCTATAATCATGACACAATCTGGTTAAGGTACAAATTCCCATACTTGAAGTTGATCAAATTCGTAAATCTCATCTTGCATAGCTTGAAACTAGAAATCTTCAGTTATTGCGGATTTGAAATTCTTTAGTTCGACTTTTGACAGTATAGAGTTATACAAGCACCACAAGGCATCGATTGCCAGTTGTTTTCTGGTGGATACCGGCCGAGAGGGGTTACCAATAATATTATCCAGCAGGTGATCTTTGCTCCATTTCCTGAGATGTTGAAGTGTTTGAGTGACATAAGGAGATTCTGTTGAACTAAGATCCCCGGATAATGATGCATCAGAACTAGGTTCCGGAGCAAACACGTTTACAAAAGGGATCATTGTCAACAGGAGGAAAAGGATTGTCTTCTATGAGAGTAGATTCAGCTGCAACACCTTGATGTAAACTTGGAGATCATAATGCTGAAGATGACGGTGAATGACTTGGAGAAGGTGCATCTTGATCAAGGGTAGTAGATGAAGGTGTACCGGCTAAAGTGACTGAAACTGAAACTGTTGGAGCAGGAGAGACCGGTCTTTCAACACGAGTAGGTTCCAGGTATTTATTGAACATTGGTTGGAATAAAATCTCTAGTTCTTTATTTGTAGGGGGTACATAAGGTGCTGCAGGAACCGGATTTGGTACGAGCCCTGAACTTATCTGTCCAGGCGTCAGAAAGGTAGGATCGGGTCCTGTACTGAGTTGCATTTCTTCCCATTAATTGTTTGCACTCGCATCGGTCCATATAAATCCATATGAAGGGTATTAAGAATTTCCAAGTTGGTGTTTTCGGTTTTGAGTTTGTGGGTATGCTTTTTGCTCTTTCCTAGTTGACATGCAGAGCAAAGATGATCTTTCTCAAACTTCAATCTAGGTAAACCTCTGACTAAGTCCTTTCTTGCAAGGTCATTAATGGTACCGAAGTTCAAGTGGTTTAAACGACGATGCCATAACCATAATTTGTTCTTAGAGGCCTTAGACAACAGGCAAATGGGAGAGGACTTCATCATGTCTTCAACCGAGATAGTGTACAAATTAGAGCCGCGAGAACCTTTAATTAATTCAACAACATCCTTATCTCGAACATAACATGAATGTTTTCTGAATGCAACTTCCAGATCAGAGTTGCAAAATTGTCCGACAGAGAACAGATTGTGTCCTAGTCCTTCCACATAGTATACTCTGGATATTACACTATCGCCAATCACATAATCTCCATAACCCATAATAGCACCAAAGTGGTCATTCCCGAATCTAACTGTCTCGATGAACTTTTTTACGAAATTCCTTAGCCGTGAGCGATCCCCCGTCATATGTTTTGAGCAGCCTGAATCCAAATACTAAAGGACGGTCTGTACGACCTGCATTTGAAAATAGACGAAGATGGAGAGTTTGAAAAGTTGGATCCCCAATGTTGGTTGGGTTCTTGTTGGTTAGCACAAGTAATGGCTTGATGCTCGGTTTGCTTAGCGGATACTACGTTGGGTTTAGTGAGCCTAGTTAAAGGGAACTCTTCTCCTAAAGTTAATATTCCGCCCGTGGGTCTCCATTGATGACCAACACTGGTAAGCACTTTGCCTGTGGGTTTCCATACTTGCCTAACTTGTGTAGGTTTCCAAACTTGCTTAACTTTGCACACAACATTATGAATATTATGAATCTAGGGGGATGCCTTAACAGATTGAAAATAATCAACCACACACACATCATGATTTGTAGAAATTAAACATTTGCTACATGTTTAGCAAATAGAATCAAAATTCAAATTAATTACAGTACGCTTAGAGCTACTACTAGAATCAACACGATTCGTGGTTTTTAATTTAGACTTATTTGTCCTAGGGTATTCTTCTACTTTCTTCTTATTGACCCTTTTAGCTGGCGAGATCCTATTTTTCTTGGTATTGCTCCTAGGCTGTGATCCTCTAGCATTGGTGCAACAGTTTACTCCTGTAGAAGGAGGCACAGGGACATTAGTCTTTTGAGTGTTTTGTTGCTCTACATGTTTGTGTGTGTTACTATTTGACATGCCACATTGTTCTTCAAAAGTAACTTGCTTTTTCCTAATTAAAGGGGTAGGAGCATGCTTTTTATCTTGTTGGTTAAAGTCTTTCGGACAAGTGACAATCGCATATTCTAAGAGTTCCTGAGAGTGTTTGGTGTAAAGGTAAGCAGATGCAAGTGATCTATCAAATGGTCTTTCAACCTTAGCTTCCTCTACTATCTTATGAAGGGTTTCTACACTTTCTTAAGATGTTTGAGATAATGTAGATGAACTTCCCTGTTGTTCCTATTGTGAGGGGGAATTGGTTAAACATCTATAGCATACCTACTGGGTGCAAGAACTCTTGGTTTTACAGACTCCATAGTGTTGCATTTCAAATTTTCATGTATTTAGGCTTTAAGATTCTCATTTTCAGTTAGCAAGGCCGTTACAATTCCTTGTAATGTTGTTTAACCTTTTCATTCTCTGCCCTAAAAAGCTCATTTTGTTCTTGAAGAACGGAGACTTTTTCAGTTAATTGAGTGATCTGAAAATCTAAGGTCCTGAAATCAAGAGTACGATCTGCTTCACTACGGGTCTCTTTCAATTAAAAGATTTGCGTTCTCAATTTTTTAATGGCGTTGTCCTTTCCTTGAATGGAAGCTTTCATTTTTCCGATTACAAAGACTGAGTCAAAATCAGGAGTATCTCGAGCGGGTGGAGATGGGTTGTTTCCAAAACTTTCTTTAAGGTTTTGATACTTTAACTGTAAATTTAAGTGATTAACCTCAAGATTGGAAAAACGTTTTACTAATTCAGTATGATCATCTTTTTGAACCTTATCTCGTAATTTAGAAAGCTCTGCTTCAAGTTCCAGACAACGTGTTTGAACAATGGTGTGGGCTTCATGCATTTCAGTAAATCTAGATACAGTAAGCTCAGAATTCGTTGCAATATAAAACACTTCTTTGGACAAGCAATCAGCAATTAAATTATCATTTGCAATAAGAAGATTTTTCCGCTCAATCTCATCATGCTTCCTATTTACAACATTTTGGTCAACTTCAGCTTCCAACTCTTCAAAAATGTCTTTCATTTCTTTAGTTAAAGCCTTTTGAATTCCCTCAAAATGTTCTTTAAGCATTTTGAAAAATGGAATAACCTCGGTGAGATAACATTCCTTGGTTTGTTCAAAACCCCTTTCCCCTTCAGTGAGCCTAGTTGGTGTAATTATCTTTTTACAAGTTTTTTCAAATTCCGAAAAAAATTGTATGAGTGTAAAAATATTAATTTTCACTTGACTCTTTGTTAGAAGCACCCTAGGGACAAGCGTTGCAGGTGTATTTGGCGGATACACCGTCAACGCTTTGATTGGTCTTGAGGCGGTGGTCTGCTCTTTGAGAGCTTTTTCTTTCATCTTGATGAGATCTTGAGACCAAAATATTTGCTCAGGGGTCAATTGCTTCTGTGGTGTGAAGGTCGCTAAATAATTCTCTTTCGAGTAATCAGGTGGTGCAATCTTAACCTTATGAGTCACACACTCAGGGTCTTTCATTTTGTCATTCATTTTCCTCCTAGTGATTTCAGCTATCTCTAGGGTATCCTCTGTGTTGTGCACTAAAGCCGGGACATGATTGTTTTTGATAATTTCATAACCATTATATAGAGCAGGTTGAACTTGCTTTGCATGGGTGAGGCATAAAGGGTTCTTGTAGCCAATAGCAACCTTATTCTGTTCATTATAATAGGGATTTGGTTTACACAACATGTGAACTGTTTGAAGAGACTGGTCTTGTTTGTATAATTTATCCTCGACCTTTTCTTTTAAAGCTTTCATGTCCAAAAATTCTTCAAGGTATTTGTTTTCTTTCTGTTTAAAATCCTTTTTCAAAGACGTAACTTCTTCTACCATTGACTTGTTATGGTTGATGGTAGAAGCAAGTTGCATTTTTACAGAATGAAGTTCCTTTTTCAAATTTTCTTCCTTAATATTACGGTCAGTGATAACTATTCTCAATTGTTCATCAATCTTTTGTTCTCTTTTCGTTAATTCAAACCTAGCCTATCTTTCATACAGTTCAACTTGTTCCTTATATGTTGCAAGTTCAACAGTTAATGAATTATCAACTGCTGCGTTTCGTGTTATGTCAGAGACAGATTGGGCATGCGGTTCATGCATATCATTAAGTATCATCATGTATGCATCATTTGGAATAGAAGATACATTACTTTGTACAACTGGCATTGCGTTGTCCTTTACATACTGATCATACGGAATCATATTACTATCACTCGTATAATTAACATGTGAATCAACAATGTAGTTTGGTTGTACATCATCATGCATCTCGTGTTTTTCATGATGTTTACAAACAGCATCCTGATAGTGATCATGGTCTTGTACCTTAGATAGAATGTCTGAATCATAAGATGGACCAACTTTATCATAAACAGGATCTGCGGATGATAGATTAGCCATGAACAAAGTATGTGCCGTGGGAGCCTCATCAACATCAGAATCAAAAAGCATCACAGTCATCAGCTTGAAACATATTATCCACATTAAGTGCTAAGTCCTAGACATGTTGCTCATCCACATCTTCATCAATAGCGTTAGCTTGTCCACCTGCAATAAACAATAACTGCTCTTCATCCAATGCCACCCCGTTATCCTAAGCTTGCATCAGCAACATCTTGTCTTTGAAGTATATGAAGTTCTGTGGACGCTTGTGTTGAGTGCAGTTCCTTGCTATGCGGCCTATACCATTGCAGTTGTTGCACTTAACCTGCTTTGCTTGAGTTGTGTGCTCCCTCATAACCAGCTGCACCTGCACCCCTTGCATTGTTCCCATATCCTCTATTATGTCGACCCTGAACATTCTGAACAACAACCCTGCTGTCTTGAACTGTGGCTTGATTCCTTATGTTAGATGAAGTTCTGAGTTGATTATTTGTTTGAGGAAGGTACGTTTTGTATGATTGGGTAAGTAGGGCAAGTGTGTTGGTTAAATTCTCAATTAAGTTGTCTAATGGAGAGAGTCCCGAAACAAGTTGAGTGTTGTCAGCAAAGTGTGGTGGACCATATGTGGATGATGGGTTTGTAGATGATTGTGAATTGTACTGCTGATGTGAAACATTGGTCATTAAAGCGAGATGATCAACATTAGGTTGAGTGAATCATTCCAACATCATTTTATTTTCATTGGCATGTGCCTCATGCTGCTTTAGATATGTATATAGTTGATCATAGTTGGAGTCCCTCAAACCTCTGTTAAGTTTCACTGCTGTTACAAATCTACCCTATTCTGGCAACATGTTATTAACAAACTTAGAATTCAACTGCATTCTGGACATGGTTATCTTGATGTTACGCATGTCGTTGATGAGTTTGGCAAACCGGACATAGTAATCATGAATAGTCTCTCCTTTGTGCTGACGGAAGTGTTCGAAGTCATCATACAGTTGTGATTCACGGTCTTCTTTTGTTAATTCCGAACCTTCCAGGAGCATCTTCACATTGTCCCATATGTCCTTTGCATCAGTGTAATGATTGATAAGAGAGTAGATATCTTTTGGCAACCCTTGAAGTAAGATGTTTGTTGCCCGAATGTCAGCATTGTACCTTTCCTTATCTTCAGGTGACAGGTCAGAATAGACTCGAGGTCGTTCTGGACCTAGATGTAAGGCACCTTCAGTACCTTCAGCAAGTGTTTCCTGAAAAGTTCCCATCTGAAAAGGTCCTTCATCAATTGACTTCAAGATGTTCACCCCATTTTCTTTACCCCGACAATATAGTCGAATTCGTTGTTGCCATGATGCAAAGTCAGTCCTATCAAGCATAGGTGGTCGGGTATCGGAACTGGCACATTGGATGTCTTCCGAAAGATTAGCCATCTTAATTGATTGTGAAATGATTAAGTTGATCGAACAATGATTAGTGATTGTATGTTAAAAGTGGTGATTGATTGTTTGAAATGGTGAATTGTTTTACAGGTTTGTTAGGTAAATCCACAATTCGCTGCAATGTAACTCGCTAGAAGAGACTAGATAACTCGCTGGCAAGAAACAAATTAGACAGAGTTCCTGTTCACAAGTCGCTACAAAAAGTCTTCAAATAACTTGTAACTCGCTAGTAGTAACTCGCTGGAAGAGAGTGGATAACTCGCTTGCAAGAAACTAATTGGACAGAGTTCCTGTTCACAAGTCGCTAGAAAAAGTCTTCAAATAACCTGTAACTCGCTAGTAGTAACTCGCTGGAATAGAGTGGATAACTCGCTGACAAGAAACAAATTGGATAGAGTTCCTGTTCACAAGTCGCTAGAAAAACAGTCTTCAATTAACCTGTAACTCGCTAGTATCCAACTCGCTGGTCCTCAACTCGCTACCTGCAAGAAATGTTAACTCGCTGCCTAACTCGCTACCTGCACAAAATGACAACTCGCTGACACAGTACTTTCTGACACACAGTGTACTCTGCTGACAACTCACCAGTACAGTACCGTAACTCGCTGCGATGATCTTCAAACAGTAACTTAACTCGCTAGATAGAAAACAATTTGATTTTTCACCAAAAATCACCCTTTTGAACATTTTTGCCTGGTTTCTTTTACACAACTTGGTACTAGAAGGATATAGCAACTATAAAAACATGAACTTTAACACCACAAACGTCAAGATCAAAGAAAACTAAGAACAAGACTATAGACCTTCAAAAACCAAACTTTTGATCAAAATTAACCAAGAAAACGCACACACAATCTAGCTAATCATTCCATGTGCTCTGATACCAATTGTAGGATATTGGAAATCATAACACAATCGAATGACTAGTGGATTAGCCAAGTTCTAGAGAGAGAAAGTAAGAGAGAACTTTCTAGTAAGAGAAAATGAACTTGTATTATGTAAATGACTAACCCCCACCTCTTCCATGGCATGGAAGAGGCTTATATAGTAACAATAAAACCGGCCATAAGGCCTTAGTAGTGGGCTTACATGTTGGGTTTAATACCCGACCCATTACCGAATGTTATACATTAACTACTTAACTACGAGCAACAATAAACGGTAAAATACACGGGGTGACCGAGTCTTTTTTTAATATCTAACATTTCCCTTTTAATTTTCGGAAATCATTTTTCAATGATGTAATCACAAAAACCTTGTCTTGAATTTGACGTTTTAAATCCGCATTTTTCATAGATTTAGAGTTCAATTGAGCAATCAAAGAGTCATTGTGTTCCTTAGAGAGAGCACTTGTCCTTTTAATTGAGTCAAAATGATCTTTATAAATCTTTTTCAAATGCCCAATTTCATTATGCAAACGCTCGTTTTTAAAAAGTAATTTTGCCACACTATGCTCCAATTCAATGTTTATGGTCTCAATTTCATCCATTTCATGTTTGAATTTCTCTTCCTTGTCATTTTCTCTTATTGTTTTGATATGTTCCTTCAACTTACAGATTGTAGTGTCTTTAGCTTGTAGCTGAGCTTTCAAATCATTATTTTCAAAATATTCTGGAATTTCAAGAGCATTTTGATTATTACTTATTGAATCCTTTTGAAATTTTTCTTGATTGAGTTGCATTGTTAACTCAAAATAAATGCTATGTTTTTCAAGTTGTGAATAACTTTTCGAAAGATCATTATACGCACTTTTTTGTTTAAAAGCTCAGCATCAAGATCCACATACTTCAGACAAGGTTCACTACTTTGTATTTCCACATTCACATCATCAAAAACAGCAGTGGAATTCATCACACATATCATAACATCTTGAGACATGATTTTTTGTAAGAGTCGATCATTTTCAAGAAAAAATTCTTTCTTTTCTTTCTTTTGAATTTCAAAACACTTTTTTCTACAAAATATTGTTGAACAACAACTTCCATCTAGTTAAAAACTGTTTGTACTTCCGTTACCTCATTTAAAAGATTTTTATCAAAAACATTGAATATGTCTTTTAAGGTATTTAAAAATGGAATTATTTCATTTAGAAAAACAGCTTTAGCGTGTTCAAACCCCCATTCACCTTCTATTAAAGCATCGGGTGTAATCCGCTTTTTCACCACAGTGTCAAATTGACCAAGATGGTATTTAAGCTTTTTAAGGCTTGTATTAACCAGTCTTACCTTAGGAAGTTCCCGAGGAGCCTCAATTTTAATAGGTGACGAAGCAGATTGTTCAGTATTAGGGTGTGAAGTTTGTAACCAGAAAGCTTGTTCATCAGACAGTTCTTGTTCTGGAACAAAATGTTTACTAAAATCTTTTGATAATCGATTTAAATCAGCATAATTAATTGGAGTTGTATTGATTTTCTTTTCTTTTGAAATTTGGTCGTTCTATTTTGCAAGCATTTTGGATTAACTTTCTTCTTCCAAAATCAATGTTTCTTCATCATCAAACACAGGACTAGCAACATGTTTATCAAAAATAATACTACCATCATACAAGGTTGGGTTGATCCGCTGAGCTTTCTTAAGATAAAATGGATTTTGATAACCTAGAGCTTGTTTGTGAGCATTATCATAAAAAACTTATGGCTTTGTTAACATGTGCACTGTTTAAGCAGATTGACCCACTTTGTAAACAATATTATCTAATTCATTAATCTTCTTTTCTAAATCATTTTCTTTGTCTATATACTTAATTACTTATTTTCCTTTTCTTTGGATTCGTTTTTAAAAACAGTAAATGTTTGCAATAAAGATTCATTTTCTTTGATTTGATTTGAAAGATTTTGTTTAAGTGAGTCAATTTACTTATTAAGTGCAAGCTTTTCCTTTATCATATCATCCATTTGAGAATCAATCATTTTTTTCACGTGTGCTTTTTCCCAGTTATTAACACGATTAATCATTTGTTCAAAAGTTTTGACTCGTTCTTTATATCTCTCAAGCTCTGTGGTTACTGATTCATTATTCTTTCCTTGATTGGCTTTTTCCCAGTTATTAACATGATTAATCATTTGTTCCGATATTTGTTCAATAACAGATAAAATCATTGAATCTTGTTGTGCATACAAATTAGTATCTTGAACAGCTGCCAGTTGTGTTTCTTGCAAATACTGAGAGTACGAAATGATATTGCTATCATTAGTTATCTCATTATCTGAAAAATCAACAATTGGTGTTTGTTCAAAATCTTGTATTGCATGCACACTTTGATTATCCATATCAATATGATAGGAGTCAGAATGAGGTACCTTTGAGAGAACATTAGATGCATATCTGGAAAGATAAGCCATGAGAACTGCTTTTGCATTCGAGACATCATCACAGTTAGAATCATAAGCATCAAGATCCTTAGTCTGGAAAGCAGCAGTGTTTGGAATGGTTATCTGAACAACTTGACCGTCTGGAATACCTGGATCTGCAAGAAATGCTAGTTGTTCTTCATCTAAAATTTGTCTAGCTTCCTGTGCTTCAGCCAACATTGCCTTTTCCTTAAACCATGCAGCATTCCTTGGCCTCATTGGCTGAGTACATTGCCTAGCCATGTGACCTTCACCTTGACAATTATAACACTTAACCATCCTAGCATGTCCTGCTGTAATATTTCCTCCTAAACTAGTAGCATTACCCTTATAACTATTACCAGCATAACTTTGTCCTTGCCTCCCCTGAACTTGTTGCATAGTAAATCTGCCGTCTTGAATTGTGGCTTGGTTTCTCGGATTAGAAGAAGTTCTAAGTTGATTCTTGGTTGAAGGGAACCTTGAAAAGGCTACAGCTGTCAAAGAATCCATTGCCTTGTTGAGACATGCAATTGGATCATCTCTTTGATTAAACACAAGAACAACAAGACCTGAGTCCAGTTGAGGGAACTCAGTCAATGGTTGTGTTAAAGGTTGAGGTAAGGTGTAAACAATTTGTGGAACAGATGAGGTTTGATAAGACTGATATGGATGTGATGGTGGAATAGATGAATGATTGATTTGTAGTTAAGATAGATGAGTAGGTGGATACATTGGTGAGTATGATTGAGGAGAGTGAACTTGTGGAATCATGTTGTTTGTTTATTGAGGAACGTATGTAGGATTGTATTAAGAGTGATAGTTGGTAAGTTGGGGCAGTGGTTGATTGTAGTTAGCAACAAATGCAAGAGGATCTTGGTAACGTTCACGCATCAAGCGAGTTTCATTTGTATGTATCTCATGTTGTTCAAGGTATGAATACAATTGATCATAGTTTGTTGTATGCAAATCTCTTGCCAACTTCACATCCGTCACAAACTTACTCTATTCTGGTGGAAGACTGTTCAGAAACATTGTATTCACTTGAACTGCTATTATTGACATATTGATAACATTCATGTTGTTGATGAGTTAAGCAAATCTCCAGTAGTACTGATACAATGTTTCACCCTTTACAAAAGTAAACTTATCAAACTCGTCATACAATTTGCATTCCTTTTCTTGTAATGACAATTTCGTTCCTTGCATCAGAAGGTTAACTCTGTCCCAAATCTCTTTTGCATCTTTATGATGATTGAAAATAGCATAGACATCCGGTGGAAGACATTGAAGAACGATATTGGTAGCTTTGCAATCGCAATCAGCTTGAATCTTTTTAGTAGCAGAAAGTTCTTTATACTTCTTTGTTCGAGTGGTACCATCCGCGTCAGTAACAGTTGGCCATATAAGTAGACCATTCTGAACTGAGTTAAGTATCATTCTCCTATTCTACCTATTCTCCATGTAATGTTTCATACGACTTTTCCAAGAGTCATATAAAGATTCTTCCAACATGGGAGGACGGTTGTCCACACCAGCAATGATCATAAATTCTGCTAAAGTTGTCATTTTGAATTGATTGATTAAATAAGAATAAATAACTTTTTGATCGTTCAGTGATTAGAGGTTGTTGTGTTAAATTGTTGTTTATTTTAAGTGACTTATTTTTAAGATTACACGGGATTTTACAATTCTTGATAAAACCGATAAAATAGTTAAATATTTCACGAGATTTTACAAATCAAAGAAAAAATCGTATAAATCTCCTAGGCAATATGGTATAAGTCTCCAAAGGTAAGTGTATAAATCACCCAAGTGTAACGTATAAATCACCTTAAGAAAACTTGTATAAATCGCCGTTTGAAAACAGGTATAAATCGCCGGATTTCCAAGAGGTATAAATCGCCGGATTTCTTAGGTATAAATCGCTGGATTTCTTAGGTATAAATCGCTAGATTTTTAGAGACGTATAAATTGCTGGATTTGGAAACGTATAAGTCGCTGTATTGGATACACGTATAAATCGCTGGATTTCCTCACGAATAAATCGCCGGATATACACACGTATAAATCGCCGGATCCAAACATGTATAAATCACCGAATACAAACACGTATAAATCGCCGAATACAAGCACGTATAAATCGCCGAATTCCCCTATGTATAAATCGCCGAATTCAATAAGTATAAATCTCCAAATTCAATACGTGTATAAAAAGCCGTCTTCAAACACTTCAAATCACTTAAAACACAATTTTTGACGTTTTTACTTGAATTCACTTGTACTTCTTGCTATTCTAAGACTAGGAGAACCTTAAAAACACAAACTTTATTGATTTTAACATAAAAAATTTGAAATCAAGATTCTTGTACCCAAAACCCTTTTTCGAACCAAAAACAACAAAAAGATGAAGATTTTTGAGTTTTTCCAAAGTTTTTCTTATACAACTACACTATACTAAGATAGAAAAAACAAGAAAGTACTAATCTTTATGGTATTAGAACACACAAAAGATGAAATCTTTTGTATAGTGTTCGAACCAAACACACGGATAAACAAGTAAACCAAATGCACACAAAACCAAGCTTATTTACCTCATGGCTCTTGATACCAATTGTAGAATATATGATGTATCTTATCTCACAAACAAATGACAAGAAATCTAGAGAGAGAAAGTGGGAGGATTGAACACTTAGAGAGAGAAAGGGAAAAAAGCAAACTTAGATTATAAATGAACAAGTGAACAACTAACCCTCTCCAAGGTGTGGAGAGGGATATAAATACTTCATGTTGGCCGGCCATGGACCCTTAATGGGTTTACCATGGGCCTTGGGCCGTTCTACCTTACTAAGGTTCCAATAATTATACTACGAGCCTATCTTACGATATTTATGGAAGTGACCGATACTTTTGTATCTCTAATAATTCATCAAACCAGATCCCACCCCTCCCAACTCATCCCTATTATTTGCATCTCTCATAATATGGTTGTGGGTCATTTTTGCGGCAGCCTATGTCATTTCATTGGGTGATTTTTGCGCATGGATATGTGGTTTCATTGGGTTTTTTATGTGGGTTGAGTTAGGATCAGGGGGGTAAACAAATCCCAGAAAGATAATAATTCTGTGCTTTTTAAATTTTTTAGGGGTTTATGTGATTACCTCTAATTAGTTTGTTGTTTTCTTAGGGAGTGCTTGGAGTGGCTTATTTTCCCAGCTTATTTTGGGCTTATGGGTTTGTTCAGCTTACGGCTGATTATGGGGTTGGTTTATTTTAGGAGGTTGCCTGATTAGTTGGTTTGTTTTCTTAGGGGGTGTTTGGATTGGCTAATTTTCCCAGCTTATTTTGGGCTTATGGGATTGGTTTGTTGAGCTTATTTTGGCGGACTCAACATTGTTTTTGTACAATGTTGTTTGGGTCAAATCGACCCGTATCTTAACGGGGCATCACGAAGTCATGTTTGCAGCCATGGCGGGTTAGATACCCTTTTATCCGCTTTGGCAGTCGTAAATTCTAAGCAAAATAGTTTTAAGTGATCTAGCAGCCATACATTTGAATACTAAAATGCACTTAACACAACTTTGGACCCGTTTTCTTTTTAAAGGGTCAAGTTATTAAATTTGTAATGCATCTTATGGATGGTTTGTTTATTCATGAATGTTTGGTGTGCATTTATTATTTTGAAAGTATAATAAGTCATCAGATCATTAAGGATGAAAGTGACCCGTATCTTGGCGGGGCATCACAAAGTCATGTTTGCAGCCATGACGGGTCGATATCCCTTTATCCAGCCCAGCACTCGTATATCTGAGGTGATATGAGGGCATGTGTGTTGTGGTGGGTGAGATATGAGGTGAGTGAAAGATAGGGGTCGATGAATCACTATGCATTCTATTGTTTACATACTCACAAACATTGCTCATATCAATGAATGAGGCTCACACGAAAGAGGCGCTGGGAATTTCATAATCAGGTTTTTTGCACCTTTTGCCATAATATGGTTTTCTTTAAATCATATAAGCCAATGATTTTGTTTTAACCCTTTTTATATCGGACATGACCTTTTCAAACGGGTTGTGATGATTGTTGTAACTTGAGCGAAATGAAATGGGTCACTGAGGATCCGATCGTAAATTGACGGGGCAATGACCGAATGGCGTAGTACAAATGGCTACTATGCAACTAGGTTCGTTTGCAGCCATGGCGGAATTTAGATCTTTCTGTGACCCGTCCCCCATTTACATATCTGGGCCTAATTATACGTTTGAAAAGTGCTTATATGTCTATAAAGAACACAGAAAGAGGAAATATGTTGATAAGTTGTGTTGACATGTGTGTGGATTGTGTAATAGGTTAAAACAGGCTAGATTTTTTTTACTGCTTACTCGAGTTTGTTTAAAGACCTTTTGCTTTTCCGAAAGAAGGGCACAATGCTGTTTTATAGGAATAAAATGACAACAACATGTTTCATTTAGTTTGTAAAAGCACAAATAGAAAGCGGTTTCAACATGTGTCACGAGTTGCTTTCCAGATGCAACGAGAGCTATCATGGTTCAGGGTACATATTCCTCTCCAAGCTTTCGTAGTTCCTTCATTATATATTAATGCTTTTTATTTTATTTTTGGTATTCCAGGATTTGTTTGAAGGACTAAAGGATTAGGTAAAAATGTGACAGAGCTAGGAAGAGTTTCACAAGAGTTACGTGCTATTAACATAGGTATATGTCAATTAACTCCTTGATTGTTATTTCCAAATAGAATTTCTTTTATGTATGCATGAACCATGGTTATATTTGCTATTTATTTAAGCATTGTCCATATTACATGATTATATATGCAAGTGACTTGCAGAGAATTATAGTTGACCAAGTTGCGATATGTTTATTTTCTTTATTTCTTCACGGGAAGTTAACCCTCCTATATAGATGCAAAGAGGCGTTCCAGTGACAGAACACGATGAATCAACTTTACTTAAGAGCCATGTAAGTATAATGAATTCATGAATTTATTGATGTGTTATCAATATGTTAATGTTTGATATCCGTTTTGCAGTATGTATGCCATACTCTTTAATATTCAAACTGAATATAATAGATACAAAAATGGTTGTCTTAGTTTTTGCAGTCAAATGTACGAATAAACACACAATACCAACAAAATATATTAGTATATATTGTTCGCAAAATACATCAGAGAAAAAGGGTATTTGGGCACATATTTTACAGCTTCGTATGTTATTTTTAACAGCTTCTTATTCTATTTTGAACAACTCTATATGTTGTTTTTTAACACCTTTTAAAGGCCGTTTGGACAACTTCTTATGTGTGGGTTTTGAGTTATTAAATGAGGAATGAATCGTGCACAAACAACAACGTTGATGCACTTAAGATCCATAATGTTACAAGAAGGTACATATCATTTCCCCTCTAATAATACATTGTATTATGTTTTGTAGCATGTCTAATAAAATAATAAGGAGGTGTTTGGATTAGCTTTTTTTCTTATGGTCTTATTTGAATTTGAAAGCAATCATAAGCATAAATTTTTAGATTTACGAGCTTATCAAGTTGATAATATGAACTTAAATAATCCATAAGCTCAAACTGATAGCTCATAAGCAAAAACGTAAGTTTGGAGCTTTTCTAAACTCAAATAAGCTCATTAGTGATAAGCCATAAAATAACCTAATCTAAACACCCCCTTGATTCACCATGTGAAACCTTTCCAACTTCTAAATCATTATGTTTAAATTTTGAAGCTATGTTTATCATATATAATTGTTTTAAATCGTTGCTATGCGAAGACACCAATACTTGCACGTATTTTAAAAAAAACCTATAAGCAAAACATCAATATCTCTTCAAGGGCATATGTTTTACTATGGTTCATTACATGTCTGAAACCCAAAAAACATTTTGTAAGAAAACACATAGGGGACGATGCACCATCATGAGAAAGGTAAAGAGTCGCTTAATTTGATTCTGACTTACCAGTTCTACTTTCTATGAATCATATTTACACATTGAGATAGATAATAGATGAACGACACACAAATGAAAAGTTGCAAATATATCATCACAACTAAATTCACTAGCATAATATTTGGTTTTGTTTCCACGGATGCACTTTCCTATGTTTAATCGCAAAAAGGACGTACCACTGGAAATGGTCTATACACACGAGAAACAATTTTCATGGATGAAAATAAACTATTTTTCATCATTTCTAAAGCTGGATCAATAGGGGTCACTTTACAGGTTAATAGAATAGCATTAAAACCCGCCCATAGAGGCTGTGCGTGTACCCATTTATCACAATACAGCACATATTCATTTCTGGCATATGAAAAGATGGGTCAAATTTAAGAGACATTTATAATTTGATATACATTTGCGAAAAAAAAATTAATAAGGTCTGAGCTGAATTATATGGCAGAGCAGCAGATGGTGAAACAGGAAGCTGAGACGGCCAAGTCACACTTACAACATTACTAGGAGGCACCAAATATCTTAAAACCGTTCATTTCAGGTATGCATTTTTTCTCTAACGAGCCAAACTATAACAAAACTAGTTTCATAGCCCGCCCGGATGAGCGGGCTAGCTTTATGATAATACATGTCAAAATTTAAATGCATGTAAAGCAACCATGATATAATGAAAAATCAAATTAAAACTGCAAAATGAAAGTAACTAAGTATGTAGTTAGTGCAAGGAAGGTTGGTATTTATTTGTCACATATTGTACCGATGAACATTACGTGTAAAACATAAATTCCTTTTAATTTTATAAATATTGATACAACATAACAAAATCAAATGTGTTTGACAATAATACATAATACGTAACATCAAACGATATAATGGCCAGCCTAGTCGAAAAAAACTGTCGTGTAACATTTAGCACTAAATTGTTATAAGTTTGTGTCCATACATGAGAATGCTTCAAGTGTATTGAAACTTGAATATGCATGATATCAAAGTAGTATAGAACTTACCAATATAGACACTCATAAAAGAGCCGGCCAGAATATTGTCACCAACATGATAATTCTCAAAATTTAGAGGAGATTAGATAATGTCAATAGTTGTATAAGTCTACAACATACAGATTCACATTTATTCAAATTGATCAATGTAGCGTAGGAATGACAAGGATACAACCTTGACAGATTAACAATATAGAGATCTCAGAACTCGTGTAAAGCTCTACTGAAGATACCAGGACCATAAAGTTTATGAAGATATATCATTATAGAATGAAGAGCCGTACAATTGTATAAGATAGAAGCAAGTTTGATTTGTATAACTATTAGTTTCATTTTCTTACATTGGAATGGGAGCTATTAGTTTCATTTTCATTTTCTTACCTATTTGTCATAGGAATAGGAAATTGTTTTAGATGTGGTTCCCAGGCCATGATAAGTATCATTGCAGCAGTACCTAGATAGGGAACAAAATAGGTGCAATAAATATCATATCAAATATATAATTACACATTTCATTTTGTTAGCTTTCTTTCTAAATGGTCACTACAGAATGTGGTTCATGCAAATGTAACTCTACAACAGACAATACTTTTCTTTCCTCGCATATTTATATACTCCTTTTCAAGCCACCTTATAAAGATGAAAAAAATGTAGTTCATACATATATATGTCGGACAAAATCCATTTGGGTTAGTGGTAGATTGACGGAAGTATTATACATGTGGGACATGCATGGCTGTTCATGTTATTAGTAACGGTAAAAAATGAATAACGACAAATATTATAAACACAATAATTGGAATGAGAAGTGTTAAGATCCCAGGGTAGCTAACGGACTTCAAAGAAGAACCGATGTTTACTAAAACAGAAAACGACCGTTCGGTTTGCGTGTTCGGTTTTGGTTCACAACCAATCGTTTGAACAGAAATAAAAAACATAGCATTAGATTTCTACATTGGGCCTACTTTTATAGCGTGCATTTTGTTCAGCATGCAATATTGCTTTTTCCCCATTAAGTTTCAAACATGTTCTTGTAATCTAGTATGCAATATTGCTTATTTTTATAAATCAAACATGATCACAGTAGGCTTTTTGTCACAAGTTATGGCATTTATAACCCAAACATGTGACATCAATAAGGCCACTAATGTGACAAATAAACATGTTAATCATGCATCGTAGTAAGAAAGGAAAAAACCACTACAAAATAACATTAAAATGTACCTGCTAAGAGATATATGGTGTGATCCTCGAAGTCCTGTTCACCATGACCATGAGTAGTGATCAGTGACCATCGTTTCTCAATCAACCTTTAAAACATCGAAATATATTATAGGATTCTTCTTAGGTTCTTTCCATTGTTGCTGAAAATCCAAATAGACAATGGATGCATAGTGTTACTAACATTCATGCATTGAGGTATGGTTTTTTATCCCAAACTAAGTTCAAAAGGTAAATATTTTTAGGATAGGATGTTAGTATGTTACCTTAATGGCAGCAGCCAGATGCACAATCATATCTTCACCCCAAGGATGTCCTATCAGTTGTAAACCTATTGTAAGTCCTTCTTATCGTAACCAACCTTGAAAAGCAAAATATATATGGTTATAAGTCCTTGCTGCAACTGATATGAAACTAATCATCCCGCCATTAAAAAAATATAATGAAATCAATTTTCCAAAAATGATTTCTAACACTAAATATTTTAATCAGATCATAATTTGTTTATCCAAACACTAAAAACTAATTATTGCCACTTTAAGTTCAGAATAATTAAATTAAAAAGTAACTATGCTTAAGTGGAACCATAGATAAAACTAACCAAAGCAGGCACATACGTACATTCCATAAAGCTTAATCATGCATCGTAGTAAGAAAGGAAAAAACAACAATAAACTAACATCAAAATGTACCTGCTACCTGGAAATAGTGGTACTCAAAATTGGAAAAAGATGGATGAAAAAAGTCAATGCATCTTAGATTCTAGCAAAGTCAGGCTTTTAAATTGGAAAGAGCATGATCAGTGAAAAACTGACTCTAGATATTGTAGCACGCAAACATCAAAGGCTAAAATCAAATAATGCTACCTTGTGTTATATAAAAATGTTGTAAATACACGCCAAATGTAGAAGTGTCGCAAATACTTTCCCGTGAATTCATCTTAAGAAATTTATTGCATAAGTGCCTCATTGACTCTATCTTATTAATTGTATCTCCTAATATATCATCACTTGTCATCTCAGCTATGTCATCGTCCTGATCAGGTAACCTCTTTCATTTTTGGACAAACAAAGGTTTAATTCTAGGCATATATATAACATCTTAACTAAAATTTAGACTATTTCAAGTGCAATATTTATGGTTGTTTATATATAGTGTGAAGGCTTTGGAATACTATTAAAGAAAAACATCCATAGCCATCGAGTTCAATAATTATTGTTCATTGTATAAGGCTATTGACCAATATTTCACCATAGCGATTAGTAGTGAAATGTGTACTCTATACAAAACTTACACATAATATCTTCGCCTTGCCCTTGCAATCTCAGACCTTGGTAATCGAGAATTCTAAACAAAAAGAAAATAAAAAGGCAAAGTATTTATGCTAATTATTATAGACAAAAGAAAAAAAGAGCAATAGTTTTACCTGTTGCCTAAGAATTTGAGCCTGATAAGCACTTCCGGCAAGAGCAAGAAGTCCTGGATCTAGGCGATGAATAGCTTTTATTTTGTTAAAGAAATACATACTTCAAATGTAAAACATAAACCATGAGACAGTCAGACATACATAAAAGGAATGCCTAATGGTAATTTTCTAAATGAAAAAGTTGGATACGAAAGAGATGAGCCATGTCATGTTCTGCCTGAAGTATACGGTTGGATACGAAAGAGATGAGCCATGTCATGTTCTGCCTGAAGAATACGAACAACTGTGCTCTTACTATATTGGCCACATTGGTGTACCTGTAGAAAGAGATACTTATGAAATGGTCAACATAAATCTATTAAAATGTTGAGACACCAAGTTAATAGAAAAATAACTGTTATGTCAAGTTAACCGGTCTTGCATTTCAGGAATCCATGATTTAAGCAAGTAAATAACAAATTTTTAACTAACCCCACACTTATGGACCAAGAGGACAAATTGTAATAGGTAATCACATATACTGCTGTGAAAATGCAGAAAAGAGAAAACGTGTTAAACTCATGCTATAAAAACTTTCATGTTCATAAAATGCTTTCTAGGAAGCACACAACACACAAGTTTTATGTAATAGTGAAATAGATAGGATCTCACGGCTTAGACTTACAGGAACTAAAGTGGGCTTACAAACAGTAAGCACGACTTCTCCTTTGTGCAGAATTGTAACATATAATGCCATCACCAGTGGTTCATGCCTATTTCAAAATACCAAAACTACAAAAGATGATATTATATACACCTTTTCATAATAATTTGTAAAATCAGTAAGATGACTAATTTGTTTCTCGATTATTTTAGATTTTAATTAGTCAGGTATGTAAAAATTATAGAATTATCCAACATAATTGATGGTCGAGTCAAAAACGTTCTAGTATTGTGTTTTTTATCTTCAAATATTAAAAAAACACATAATAAACAACATCATAAGAACACGTTATTACCTTCTTAGTTGCTTGGAAAATATCATATGTGTCACGTCTTTGGTTGCTCCAAACATTGTAGATCGTCTTTTTCTCATTTTGTTAGGATTGGGCAACTGAGTTCCTATGATCTTAATTTGATGGAAGGAAGTATTAGAAATCAATAAACAATTTTGATTTTGAATCGGTGGACTTGTGTTTAAGGATTTGATATTGTGAGATATTGATTTAGAATTGGTCTTCAAATTTAATACGCCAGGCTTTATGTGATTGAAAATGATATGAATAAATGAGAAAGATAAATATGGAAGGAATTGATTTGATGTTATTGATTGAGAAAAAATGCCAGAATTTTGTGGGAGGAGTTATAAGTTAGGAATGTGTGAATCGATTGTGAGAGATATTTAGGAAAGTTGTTACTGAATAATGATATAGGCGATATTGTAGCAAAGGGTTTATGCCAGTTGTTAATTATCCAGAATACCCTTACGTTTACACTGCCTTTGCCTAGTCAGATTTTTGTTCCTATTTTGCCCTTTGAGTCATCATGAACTAATTCATAACTTGTCTATTATATGGGTAGAAATTTTAAAAACTTTTGAAGGATATATATGAAATTAATATATAATATAATATACATTTATTACATATATACCTATCATACATTATATTATATATACATAATAGTTATATATTAATATAATATATATTATACATATTATATAATATGGAAGGGATCGTGTGGAAAACCTAATACTCAATGGAAACACCAGAAAACTCAATCAGAATGCATAAAAATACTAAACAATGCTGCTCCTGAAATCTTTTATTTTGCATGAGAAAAATTAAGGGCATCAGTTTTCGGTTTTTTCAGTGCATCAGTTAGTTTTCTAGGTGTTTCTAGCAAAATATGGTTTTCTATTGAACCTCATCCCTATTTATATATATATATTATATATATATATTTAATTATTATATATATATTTATATTTATATATATAAATAGAGGGGGGTTAATGTAAGTAAGTAGCTTAATGTAAGTTAGTGTAGGAAGCAATCCTGACCATCTAATGTATCATGATGATGTCATTAAATTAGGATTAGATTAATGGTAAATCTGTAATAATTATTGAATCATGAGGGCATTATGTATCAAATTTTTTGCATACAAATATGACAGGATTAAAAACAACATACTCAGAGGGGGATCTTATCATCATATTTAAAAGATCCTGATAAATTTGCTTTTCAAATTAATAACGAACCATGAAGAAAATCACGGAGTATCATCTACTATTTCAACCTCAACAATTAGGTCAAACATGTATTACAATTTGTTTACAAAATCGTCTGATTTTCTTTGTTAATTTAGAGGTATGTCGACTTTGAAACGCAAGGGAGGTGATGATACACCAGGTGATTTTCAAAACTCACTCTGATGGTTAAAAAGTCTAATTAGTTGTAAAAGGGTATTAATCATATGTTTACATTTTTTATGTAAACAAGTTCGTTAAAGTGGTAGACTTGTGTATCAAAAAGATTCTGATGTTGTTGATGTTATGGGTGACTCTTTGAAAACTAAAGCGTGCGGTATGTTCATTATTTATGGCATGTATATGAACTATAACCTATGTATATATCTAATTTATAGTGGTTGTTTTGTGTACTAGTTCGTCGAAGCCGTAAGCTGGTGTATCAAGAAGATCCGGATGATGATGATTTCGTCGATGAATCTTTAAAACTAAAGGACTTTGGTATGTTGAATATGATCCTCGAAATAATATATCAACAATAATCTTTGTATGTATATGAGTAATGGGTAATTATTTTGAATTGGTTACTGTTATGTGTATCCGATGTTAGGGTCATGTGTGTATGTTAGATTATAACGCTATAAGTTTAATGTCGAAATTGTTGAGTAACAAGAATTATGTTTGATCCGACTTATGTATCCCTCTAGTGAATAAATTATCAAGTTAAATATACTGTTGTTATGTATTTGTCATGTAATTTTGTTTTATTTGTAGTTGTGAAATTATGTGTCGCAAACTAGGACTAAGTTTGACATCATAATGTTGTTTAATTTTTTTAGGCTCAAAAAATGGTGAAAAAAAGAGGTTAAAGTCAAGGAAAAAAAGGGAAAGGGTAAAGAGAAAATGGTTAACAAAATTGGTGACAACCTTGTAGAGATGGACAGAGTTCTTCTATGAATACCTCCAATATCTTTGTTTCGTATAATGACTAATTTAACGAAGGAACAAAGGAAATCCGTAAGGGAAATGGGATTCAGTGGCATTCTTGAATACCGACTTAGTGAAATACCCACACGCTTAGGGTATTGGGTATTAGATAAGTTTGATGAAGACAGTTGCAGCTTGATATTCGATGGTAAAACTATACCCGTTACACGAGAAGTCGTGCATGAAGTTCTAGGAATCCCAATGGGGATCATTCATGTAGACGCACTTAAAGGAACCTCACGCAGTAATAAGCTCACGAAAAGCTAGAAAAGGCTATTTGGAGGGAATATTGGTAGGATATATCACTCTAATGTGGAAGACATAATTCAGTCACAGCAAGAAGGTGGCTGGATGTTCAAGATAACATTTTTGGTGCTACTCTTCACAACAATGGGACAAAGTAACAAGTGTTCAACTGTTAACTTGAAATTCCTACCTTGTATTTTAGATGAGGAAGATATCATACACTTAGATTGGTGTACCTACATGATAGAATGCTTGGTAAACACAAAAAGGTCATGGAACAGATCTACACACTATAATGGGCCTTTGGTGATGTTGCTGGTAATTTCAAACATGAAAAAAAATTCTTTTTTATGCATCTATGATATATTATTAACGCACTGTTTATTTAAATAGATATTGTATGCCAATTCAACAAAGTCAATTACACAGAATGTTAAGAGGATTACGCCTGCAATAGCGTTCTGGACTTCAAGTTTGTTAAACAAAAGAGAAATGGAAGAAATATCTAGTGGTGGATTCGGGATACATGAAAAAGGTGAAAAGCGAGGAAATGAAGACGGTGAAAAACAAGAAGTTGTAGTAGCTGAAATACCATCAACTCAAATATGTGTTAAACTAGAAATCGATGAAGCAGGTATTAAAAAAAGAAAATAGTTGTTAATGACTGCATACAATGTATACGTAAAGTTTGACCCTTATATGATAGTTTGTTTGTTTGCTTAAAAGGTGTTGAAGATGATGGATACAATCCGTATGCAACCCAAACTCTGATAGATGAGCTATCAACTCCACATTTACTAGATGGAGATGAAGGTTTGTATCCGGTTTTGGAAGATGGGATGTTTTCCAAATATGGGACTGAAAGGCCACCACAGAACCTGAAGGTAATTATTAGAAAATCTATATATTTAAAAAAAATATAATACATGTGGGTATAAATGATTGGATGTGTAATGCTGTTATGTTTGTGCAAAACAGGAAGTTAAAAAATATGTTGCTTTCAAGTTGAAAATGGCAGATATGTATCTCCATGAGGCGGACATATGCTTGAAGGATGCCATTAAAGAGAACCCAGATGATGTTGATTTGCAGGTGTTGCTAAAAGTGAGGAACGAGATGTGTCATGAATTGGAGAGCAACGAATGCACAACTCCAAAGAATAACATGGACAGATCAAAAGAAGCAGCAAATGCTAATGGCAACCTAGAAGGCGATATGTTATCGTTCACACAAATGTATGGTACGCCAACAGAGCTCATTAGGTTAAGTGATCAGGTTATGAGATCTCGCGAAAGTGATCAGCAAATGCTATTCGATGGTCCAAGTTTTGATCTGAACTTCACACAGTCGCCAGCAACAAAAGGTAAAGTATTAGCTGGTCCAAAATATGAGGAGGAGATAGATGAACTCCACAAGATCGTAAATGACCTTCAAAACTATGATTCACAACATACAACAACATCTGAATCATTTGAATTCAAGACACCTATGTCAAATTTGGCAAGCGTATCTGGTACAGACACAAATTCAAGTTCAATTTTAAGCATTAAAAAACGAGAACCTAAAACACTGAACGCTATAATACCAAATATTGTTGGTGGTATTGGTAAATGTCAGACGATACCGCCTGATGTCTTAGAGTCACCATACACTAGAATAGAATGTTCAGTTGATGATGGTATAACCTACTCAGAGAAATGGGTTGCCGACTGCATTTTCACAGGACGATTCACACCGACGTAAGCATATATTTTTCAACATTTGGCTATATTATGAAATTATGTAAATACATGTGTCTATGAAACATAATTTTGATATGTTGACAGTGACATAATATTCAAGACAAATACTGAGACACATTCATTAGAAGTGCAACGAAGTGTGTTTGAAAGTTTGTATCCAGGAATTCGTATCGCAAGTGGAGCAATTGATGTGTTTACTCATGTTCTAAACTACGCTGAAAAGTTTCGTGACCGTAAGTCTTTGAGAAGGGTTTTCTGCAACACATCGATGGTGGTATGTTTTTTAAATTAAAAAAAATGTTTGACTTGAATATTGTTTTGCATATAAGCTATTTTAACTGAATACAATGTGTGCCAATATGCTGATAAGCAGAGTGAGAAGATGTTATGTGAAGACTGGGATGCTAAATATAAATCAGATTTGTTCATTGAGAACATGAGCAATGTGTTGAGGGGGACGTTGTATCAAAAACTTAAGATGGTTGACCTGGTAAGTAAATATATGGATGTTTTGTTTTTACATGATTATGATACATGTACATCTTTTGAACACATTAAGTAAGTTGTTCCATTCGGTAGGTTTTTTTCCCAATAATAAAAGGAGAACACTTTTACGTGATATGCATGAACCTAAAAATTACGGAAATCCATATCCTGGACAACATCAATTCTGATGAGCAAGACTTGGGCAAAAGATATGGACAAATGCCGCGTGTACTGGTACGTATATACAAGTATAATTTTAGTGAGCATTACAAGTGTTTAAAGCATTAGTAGGTATTTGATTAAACTTTTTATGAATAATGTTGACAGACGAAATTGTTTGAGGATTACTTATCTTTTGAGAAGCATCATCGTGAAGGCGAAATGAAATTTGCAGAATATAAAATTCTAAGAATGGGGTGCAGAACAATGAAGAACTTTGTTGATTGCGGCGTATTCGCAATGAGACACATGGAAACATATAAAGGAGAAGGACATTACGGTCATAAATGTGGTTTAAGAACAGAGGGTAAAGCCCAGAACTTCCTACTGAACGACCTACGATATAAGTACGTTTCGAAGATGCTACTCTGTGAGATCAACATGAAAAAAGAAGAAGTTGAGATTGAGACAGAAGCATACAAAAGTCTATCTATTGGGGAAAAACGAAGGTTAAGTGCAGATGCATCAGCAACACTTATGGAACGTATGGAGAAGATGTTTTAGTATGGAAAATGTTTATTTTCCAAATAATAATTAGCATAAATGCTCGTGTATGGTTACCGAGTAAGTTTGTTTTGGATTTTTTATGGTACCCACCCCCCCCCCCCCCTCCCCCCCCCCCCCCCCCCCCCCCCTCCCCCCCACCCCCCCCCCCCCTAACCCCCCCCCCCACACCCCCCCCCCCCCACCCCCCTCCACCCCCCCCCCCCCCCGCCCCTCCCCCCCCCCCACCCCCCCCCCCCACCCCCCCCCCCCCCCACCCCCCCCCCCCCAACCTACCCCCCACCCCCCCCCCCCCCCCGCCCCCCCCCCCCCCCCCACCTCCCTCCCCCCCCCCCCCCCCCCCCCCCCACCCCCCCTCCCACCCCCCCCCCCCCCCCCCCCCCCCCCCCCCCCCCCCCCCCCACCCCCACACCCCCCCCCCCCCCCACCCCCCCCCCCCCCCCCCCCCCACCCCCCCCCCCCCCCGAGTAAGTTTTGTTTTGGAATTTTTTATGTTTTATTTTGTTTTCCTTCGACAGATAAATCCGCTAAGTTTAGTGGGTCTTTAATAGAACTATCTTTTGCATAACAAGTTATTTGTTATTTAAGTTTATTGATACTGGTTTGCAAAGTCTGCAAATGGTTGTTACTGTCATAATTTGGTCATCAGTTTGGTTTATTTTCCTTGTGTGTGTGTTTGGAACAGTGGGATAGCACTATGGCTGCGATTATTTTTGGATGGGTTGTACTTCATATTGAGTTGTGCAACTATGCAGCTTAATATTTTTGGTGTTTAGTTAAGTTTCGTTTTGTGAATTTATGTCTGCAGTTTTAAGGTTGTGCTTGTGGGACTGCAATTTTATCTGCAACATTTTTCCGCCTTTATGTTCCTAACTACGTTAAACTGGTGTAAGAATACCTTACACTATCTCATGCACTATCTTTTCTTACAGCTAATTGCTTAGATAATTTCAGACCGTAATGCTGGATACCCCTTAATCGTTCATAACTACGTTAAACTAATGATTTTTGTAGATTCTCATGTTGACGGGTTCAAAAAGTACTGCTCTTACAATGACATGGGCACTCTCTTTACTATTGAACCATCCCTGCATCCTAAAAGAATCCCACAAAAAAATTGACATCCATGTAGGAAGAAAGAGATGGGTCGAAGAATCAGATATTATAAATCTAATGTATCTGCAAGCCATAGTCAAAGAAACACTCTGAATGTACCCACCAGGCACCTTAGCAGGGCCTCATGAGGCCAATGAGGACTGTAATATTGGGGGCTATCATGTCCCCAAATGGACTCGTCTAATTATGAACGTATAGAAGCTACATCGTGACCCACAAGTATGCTCGTATCCTGATGACTTTAGACAAGATAGGTTCCTAGAAAAACACTCAGACATAAATAAATTCTCAGGGTCAGAACTTTGAATACATTCCATTCAGAACTGG
>BQNB010012583.1:0-78876 GCA_026074375.1 Tanacetum coccineum
ATGACATTTTATACCCCCTAACTTATTTTATACAGAATATATTAAATATAATAACATGTCTAAAACAGACCCCATAGTCTCAGAAATTACAAAACAAGTCCTTATACTTTTAAATAGCAAATCGGATAACAACTAAATCACTAAAACCATAATTAAATTTTTCCCAATCACAAAAATAATTATTTACCAATCATTGGCATTAAATGCACCTGGAAAAATTATCAAAACCCTAACCCTAATTTTATTCTTTCCTTTTTCCTTATTTTCGAAATCGGCAAACACAAGTAAATCCCCAATAATTATTCAAATCATTTATAAATTTTTCCAACAATTTATCTGAGTTATATGTGATATAAGAAACCTTAGAAAAATATAAAATCAATTTTAGAAATATTATTTATGACGATTTCATAATTAACTAAAAATTAGGGTTTCGAACATGATTTAATTTATAAAATCAAAATAACATGCATGAATATTTTTCTTAAGCATATAACGATTTAATATGATGAAAAATGAGATACAAAAATACCTTTGATGATTCTTGATGATTTTATGAATTTATGAATTTCAGTTGCCTTTTCGAACCCAAAACAAATACCACAATCGAACCAAGCTTTAAACAATATTTCAACTATTTTTCCCACACTCCTTGACCTTCAAATCACCTTAGAAAAATCTTGCAAGCCCTTGGAAAAATTTGTGCCGCCTCCTTTAGGTTTTTAGGGTTTTCGGAAGTTTGGTTTTAAGAAATTTACGAATGAAAATGTATAGATAAATATAATATGATATTTGGCCGAGTTCTAGGGCTTTCAAAAGATAAAAATCTGATTTTTAACTTTAGCCAAATTATTTAGTATTTATCCTATTTTATTTCATATTTAATTTGTAAAGTAATAATAATTAAATATACTTATTTTTTATTTTCGGCATAATTATATTAAATAATTATTAATTTAGCGGCTCGATAGATAATCCTAATATTGTAATGTTTTTAGGGGTTTAATCCCAAGCAAAACCGCGAGCCCGGTCCTAGTTAAATATCGCCGCCGTCACTTTAAGTTCGGTGTTATAAGAGCGAACTTTTCCACGTTGGACAAAGGTTATTGTTCACAATAGCTAAGAAATTTCTTTATCTTTTTCTCTCACCACTCTCTCTTCTTTCTCTCTCTAAAAAACTCACGTCTCTTTCTCATTTCTATTCGATTTTCGTGATCGATTGTATGAAGTAAGTGTTATCGGATCCTACAATTGGCACAGAGCTACGTGTGGATCGTGGTTGATTTTTGTGTTCAAAAAGATCAAAGTTACGTTGTCATTTAAGCGAGAAAAAAAATCAAACCCATTTTTGTGCTAGATTTGTGAATGTTAATGTTAATAAGCAAGATATAGGCATAAGTAACTAATTGAGTGCAAGAGAACGATAAGAAAAAATGTCAAAAGTGATTTTTTAGTGTTTTTGGTGGAAAAATCGTATATCTTACAGTCGTGCGTTTTGACTCTCTAGCAAAGTTCTGTTGCGTTTTATTTTTTCATGTTGCTTTTGATTTTCCTTGAGTTGCGTTTTGATTTTTTGTTGTTTCTTTTGATTATTTTTTTTTTGCGTTTTGATTTTTTATTTTTTGTTTTGCCGTTTGAATTTTGCGTTTTGAGTTAGATTTAATTTTATGTTGCGTTTTGCATTTTTGATTGTTAATTTTGTTGCGATTTGATTTATTATTTAATTTTTTTTGTCGTTTTGATTTTTTTTATTTTTTGTAGTTTCGTTCGTTGATTTTTTTGCGTTTTGATTTTTTTTTTTATGTTGCGTTTTGAATATTTTTCCGTTTTGAATTTTTTTCTAGCGTTTTGATTTTTTTTGGTTATGGTATCGAGCAGATTGCTCCTACTTTAGGTACATTGAAGACTTTTTATATACGAATTCTAAACGTTACTCTCCAAATAGTTTTATCATTGCGTTTTGACCTAATCAGCAAGCTGCGTTTTGACCAAAATCTCTCAAGCTGCGTTTCGATTATATGTCAATGCGTTTGATTCAAAAGCACTGCGTTTTGTCAGAAATATTGTGTGAAGTGAAAAGGTTTCATAAAACAGCCATAACTTATTGATCCTAAGTCCGTTTTATCAGTCCCGTGGACCTCTCAATCGAAGAGAAAAACAGGACGGAAGCAGCATGTAGGCACCTTTAACTGTTTATGGATTTTTCGAGTCCCAAAACCCTCATTTGACTATATTATTGACATTTTTCATTTTATTTTGGAATTGTGTTAGACTGTTTTTGTTTTTTTTATTATCCTAGCTCACGTCCCATCTTAATTTCTTAGGCCCTGTTTTAGATTGGTGAGCATTGAAAACAATCGTGCTTAAACCTAGCCAGACAAAATTATCTGTTTTTTAAGAGCAATTAAAAAATTGGCGCTGATTCCGAATCAAATCAATTACAAGGTTTTCTATTGATTTTGTAAAATCCCTTTAATTAATAGGAGTTCATTTATCGGTTATCTAATCGATAGACTGTAAATTCCCTGAACGTGCATATGCAAACACAACCACAAATTCAACCACAATCATATCCTACTCTAAGATCCGACAACTTTTCACTTCAACTCACGATCAAATGGAAAAGAAAGAAACCATATCTTCGAGTGGTTCGGAATCAAAAGAACCACAAATGCAACTCAATTCAAGACAAAATCAAAAGAAGTTTGCATGGTATCTTTTCGCGACGACCTTCATTCATAACTCAAGCTTCTTCAAACAACACTTAAAAGGAATCAACTAGAATGGATTACGGACGCGCGATTTGCAAACACTCTTGTGGTCAAGAGTTTGAACTTTTACAGCACGCTGTTCCTAAACATGGATCAACTTCAAAGCAACTTGATAACAACAATTTTTAATGAGATTGGATCCATGGCATCTTTAAAGTACAGCAGAGACACCGTTTCAAATGTTCATCAACTCACAGATCCTATTTTGAATGAATAATATATTGTAATGACACGCAACTACAGTCTACAATACACTCACTGATATTCTAGAATTTCTCGTGAGACTCTGGTCCAATTTTCATGGCATATGTCAAAAAGGACGCATGATTTAAAGAGCACTGCATAAAATGGGAAGTATGACAACCAGGGGTTTTTTGGGGGAAAAAAAATTTTTGGGGAAAGACAAAACCCAGACAAGCAGAGAAAAGATGATACAGTAAATGCGACTATATGCATTGGATGCTAGTTAGTTCCCTTGAAAGCATATAGGATAGAATCACAAAAGCAGGAACAACAACAGCATCAAGGACGCGTATGCGGACATCAGACCCAAATATGATAAAGCCATATGGCTTGAGGTACAAATGCCTGGCTGATTATAATGTAACAGCTACATGACAACACATACTGACAACCTGAATCCAATAATAAAGAAGGTTACCAAACGTGAGTGATCAATTTGCATGACACACGACCTTTGCCTGCTTAAATAAACTGATAACACGAAACACCTGACTCTCAAATTAATTACTACGACTGTCGGAAATGTATGCCCAAAAAGACCTGTTGCCCAGTTACAAAGAAATTTTCTGTCAAAACTCGAAAACACATTGTAGTTAATCTTGAACTTACAAAATGGAAAACAAAAGTTTTAAAAATCAGGAGGCATCGCATAGTCCAACTTTTTAAAGATGAGAAAAGTAATGCCATGCCGAAAGTGAAAAATGACATCCGATGTAACTGAAACAATAAATATCGAACTTGGAACATAGTGTGCTAAATTTACTTGCAGAGAAGACAGTTACATAGATGAAAAAAGACGTCACTTGAAGACAGACTTACCACATCTTTTTGAGTCGAACAAAAGGACACGAGTTCAGACCACAGACAGAAATGGACTCTTAACAATGCACAACAGACAAAAAGTCTAATGAAAATTTGATGTACTAGCTAGACGTATTCAGAAGAAAGGGGTTTCAATTGCAGCATATAAAAAATGATTAAGGAAACTAACAGGAAATAGTGTTGAAACAGACTTACAAAGATCTTTTTGATTCTATCAAAAGGACACGAGTTCAGACCAAAAACCAGAATGACTCTTTAATGGAACAACTGAACAAAAAGTCTAATGAAAATGCTGATGTACTAGCTCAGATTCAGAAAAAGGGGTTTGCAATTGCAGCATTAAAAAATGAGTTAAGGAAACTAACAGGAAATAGTGTGAATACTAAGTTTGCAAAGCCATCAATCTTGGGAAAACCGGTTGGACAACCACTCAAAAACCAATCCGTTGTTAGACAACCGACTGCGTTTAAGTCTGAAAGACCTAGAATTTCAAAACCACGGTTTGCCTCCCAAGTTGATGTGAACAACGACTTGTCAAAACCAGTCACTACACATCATTTGCCTAAGGGAAGAGAATCTGCCCCTGCAAAACCTCATCACATGATTGCACCAAGCTCATCTAGGTATAGCTCAAACGACATTGTTCATAATCACTACCTAGAGGAGGCTAAGAAAAAGGCACAAGAACACTCTAGGAACTCTAGAAATTTTTCTGACTCCAAACATTTTGTTTGCTCGACATGTCAGAAATGTGTCTTTAATGCCAATCATGACGCTTGTGTAATAAAATTCCTGAAAGAAGTCAACTCGCGTGCTAAGGTTCCATCCAATAAGACAACAAACAGAAACAAACCCGTAGAGCAAATAAGGGTTGCAACGAAACCAAAAAGACAGATCCCAAAAGGACATAGGTTTTCAATCAAAAAGACTACCACTGTGCATGAGAAAACAACAAGTCCTAGATCTTGTCTTAGGTGGCAACCAACGGGTAGAATTCTCAAGAATGTTTGTCTTAGATGGGTTCCAACAGGAAAGACATTCGCCTCTAGCACAACAAAGGTTGAAGGTGAACCCTTAAATGGTTCAAATGCAGATATCCCTAAACAACGTAAAAGCGAACAAGCTCTTAGTGTCAGTGCAGGTACTCTCTTAAGTACAGGTACATCGTTCTATCCTATAGAGGAAGGACTCAGAGTTTAGTTGCAAAAAAGAAAGATATCTCAGAAAACAGGGCTTCAAGGAATTTTGATATGATGATCACGTAATGACATTTGAACACAGCAGTTCAAGCCTCGCTCGTCAATGTCAAATGGCGTCTGCTGAAAATAACACTTCAGGCCCCGTTCCTCAATGTTCAAAAGACGTTTGTTCGCAGCAGATCAAGCCTCGGTCTTCATGGCAATGACGTTTGATCACAGCAGTTCAAGCCTCGTTCTTCATCAAATGACTTCTAATCATAACCGTTCAGAACTCGGAATTCACGACCACAGCAATGAACCATCAAGTTCAAAGCTGGTTCCAAAAGTTGTTCCTCTAGCAGTCAAGACAGCTACATCACGACAAGAGTTGGAATTACTATTCCACCTTCACATAGCAATGCTGAGGACAACAGGTATATATATAACAAAAAGCAGAATAATAGAAATTTTTTCCAAAATGATCTTTCGGCCATGTCTCGTGGAATCGATAACATTTACGTGCTTAGAAATGTCGGATAACATTGACACGGGTGTGTCAATGAAGTTCGAGCAAGAGAGTTCATATAGTTTCAAAACATGTCATTCTAATTTTCTAGATGGTTATGTGCAAATGTCAGTACATAACCAGAACTTCAAAATAAAGGAAGGTTTATAAACTTATACTCTACAACGAGAAAATAGTGTTTACCCCCCTTTTAAGGTCTTGAGTGGTCTTCAAGCACATTCTGTTTTTAGCTCAAGAGAAAAGGACAATGTTACGTTTCAGTGCCGCTTACCCTATACCATTAGAAGAGAAGTCCTCTAACATCTTGGTTTTCAAAAAAGTTGGAACATAATTTTTCTAAGAATGTCTCGATGACAAATCATTAATCTTTCAAAATTGTGTGTGTCCAACCACTCCATCCCCTCAACAATGGTTTTTAAAGACAACAATTTCTCAATTGGTCCTATTTTTGAGGGGGAGTTTTTCGAAAAAAACAAAGTTTTAATGTTCTTGGATACATCAACAACGACAATTCTTATGTATTCAAAACATTATCAAAAATGTTCCAAACCATCATGCTTATAATATTTTCTCCAGAGAATTTTCAAGACATATTTTAATTCTCAAAAAAATAAAAATAAAATAAAAGGTATTTCAAAAAAACTAAGTGTTTATTATTTAAAATAAGGGGAGAAAATGTAATTAAAATATGATCTAATCGACTCAATGTGCTGAACAGAAAGAAAAGGTTTTATGGTTCGATCTTATACCCAACAACATCTTAATTTCACGACGATTCTAAAGTCATAAGGTGGTTAGGTTTATGAATCAATCCTATGATCCAACCAGGAACGGGATCTACCAAGGATAATCCAAAGATAAAAATAGAGTCCTTAGGTCTGATTGAGATGAAATATATATGGAATAATGACGACTAACATTGAGTTAACACTAGAATTAAATCATAACAACGGTTAGTAATGACGTTTGGTAAGCATTGAAGGCGTTGAGAATGAAAAAAGAAATGTATGGAATAAAAGGGTCTAAGAAAGAAGCACTCCACATAACTTAAGGCAGAAACGGGTCAATACATATGCTTCAGAAATCACAAGTTGATTTGACTGACATTTTGAAAACGACTTCATGGGACCCAGTGGGGGGGGGGTTCGGGTGTGTGGGGTGTCCCCCCCTTTCCCCCCCCCCCCCCCCCCCCCCCCCCCCCCCCCCCCCCTTGCGGGGGATGCAATGCACAAACCTTCCCAGCCATTCGGTTTCTCTCAACAGTAAAAACGTATCTCCATTTGTCTCGGAGATACACACGTTATCTATTGACCAATTTCATTCCGAGATCGTTGTTATTTGAAGGTAGCAATATGTGTAAACAACTCGTATTTTTTGATAAACGAACGACGTCATATAATTTTACTAGTTTTTTTTTCTATTCTTTCACGTCACTGTTTTATTTTTTAATAGTTAAGTTAAAATCGCGTAAGCTAATAATTAGCGTTCAATGTAAACGGCATTCAAACATTAAATGTTTACCATCAATTCAAGGGTATTATTTATTTTGAGGATAATTATTACTTTGTTCATTTTATTTTTTATCGGAATACATAAAAGTGAATAAGTTTCACGATAAATTGCGTTTTGGCACTTCCCGGAACCACCAAAAAACTTTTCTCGCTTAAAAAATCCCACTCATTTATACCCAATACATAAAAATTACATAAATATATCAAGTATATCTTGCTTTTGCCGAAATTCTTGCATTATACACAAGTATTATATCAAACTCATCCATTTGGTCAAACCTACACTATACCTCATTAACCTACACCATACTCATTATGGCACACCATACTCATTATGGCACACCATACCTAGCTTACCTTGGACCATGCTTTGACTCTAAGAACCATTACTTGCACCTTTACTAGTTCTTTTCTATATATATATATCAAGCATTCATAAGTATAAATGTCATAAACTTTTTACACTTAGCAATTCATTTCTTCCTCTTTTTCTCTCCTAAGGGTCACGGCTCAATAAGGCCATCGCAAACAATCACATACAAATTTTTATAAACCTATTTACATACACTTCATATCTATCTAAGATACTCAAAAGATATTTTGAAGCCTTGATTTAACTGACCTTATTTATAAGTATTGAAGTAAAGAAAATCAAGATTAGGTTTTTGTTAAGAAAATAAGGGTTTTCTTAAGTGCAAGCTTGGGTTTTAAGGCTAAACACGGGTTTAGCATTTGTTTATCACCATCCTCATTCATCATAAGGTCCATTTAAACTCTTTATGTTTTTATAATTATCATTTTTTAATGACATGATTAAGTTGTATTTAAGGCTTAAATCACCATTTAGGTTTTATACATAAAAATGAAAGTTTTTACTGAATGATCCATTTTACACACTTATGTACATGTAGTGTTATTACTTACATCATGTTAAAAAGGATGAGAAAATATTGTATCAAGTTATTTTAGTGTAAAAATGATCTTGGATTAATTAGGGTTTTTAATAGTTTCATAATATGTTTCAACTTAAAGAAATACCTAAGACATGTTAATATTGATTATGGACTTTTAATCATGTTATTAAACACTAAAATAATGTTATGTTGGAAGAAATAAACTTGCTACACTTATAGTTTATAATGTAAAGTGGAAAAGTATGAATACAAAAGATCATATATAGGGACTTAACAAAATCAACCAACTTCTGCCAAATTCGATGGATAAGACTTTATCTCATTTTATATTTTATATAGATAATACATTTCACGACGATTCCGAAAAGATATTGAAACTTTTAAACGGATTAAAAAAATATTAAACGAAAAGTTAGTTAAAAAAGTAGTTATTACGTTAATAAAACCGAAGTCGTAAGTAAAATTTTTATAAAAACATTTTTATAAAAATTATAAACAGCAAGGGTTGATATTTTTAACAAGTACTACATATTTTTTGGATTCCAAAAATGATAAGAATCGTAATTATTAAATTATAACGAACGAGTTATGGAATTTCGTATGTTTACGACAATTATAATTTTATAGAACTATTTTTATAAAAGTTCCTATTTCATGACAGAAAGTTTATTTTTGTAAACCTCATAAAAATATAGAACTTTCAACTTCCCCGGAACGTTCCTCGAAAGTTTCCATTAAAAACGGAGATCTTAACGAATAAAATACGACGTTTACGGGTTTTACGACAAATTAATCGATAAAAATTATACCTAAGGTCTGATGTGGACAGTTATTTTTACTGTTCCAGTAGGTCACGAAATTCAACTAATGTCGATTTTATGATAAACTGTCTTGATACGAAAAGAAGGAATAAGAAAGCGAGCGAATCGGTTTAAAAACCGCGAAAGTCTTACACCAGTTTTACTAAAACGGTAATTATAAACGTTTTAACTTATTAAACATAATTTTACCAAAACCATTAGTTGGTGATTGAGCTATATAGAATATTATTTGGTTATCAAAGTACTATATTACTAGGGAGTTTCATAATGAGGCCTCTTCGGATGGCGTATCGACGAGTTGTTGGATTTACGATTTAAAGTGTCCTAACTCCTCGAACGTCATGTCATGACCTCTTAAATTATGATAGCCCGAACGATAGTACGATGTAACAACTATAAGATTATATTCAAGTACTCGGTACTTATACGACCTATGATAATTTAGGTTGCATTCGATCTTTTTCGTGACGCAATTTCTGTTATACCTCGATCATTCATTTCCTAAGGTGAGTTTCATAGCCCCTATTTTACTTGTTTTAAACTGTTTTGGGGGAGAATACATGCTCGTTTACAAACTTGTATATTTTACTACAATACAATTACCTTTCAATACTTTGTGAGTTCATAGTCTCGCATTTCAATCTTTTCAATGTTTTATAAACCCGCGAGGGGAATACATGCTCGTTTTACAAAGTGAATTATTGAATTTACTACGCAACACGTTAATGATATTTTTTTACTTAGCTTGATTTTATTTTACTACATGATTTGAGATCGTGACTACTATATTTGAAACGTGAATTTTAGACTATGATTGTTTACTATCGGACACAAGTGTTTTTCAAAGTGTATGCTATCCAGATTACTGCCTGATTATTAATGCCTAAGTTACCTTATTGCCGTGAAGTCCCTATTATCATGAACCGTTAATTGCTATTATAGTGAGCGCTGGTGTTATGGATAGATCTATCGGGACTAACAATCCCCCACCATTATAGGGTCATAGTTTGATCGGGTGCCTTTAAACATTGAGAGATGTTAGGTGTGGCTAGCATCCTATATTACGATTGGGCAAAAATCTTAGTTAAGGCTTCGGTGTCATGAGCTTAGTGCAATATATATATTTCGACTTGGTGACGTGTTTCCCTTGTTACAACTTTGTTTGGACTTCGGAATATGTACTTAGTCCACCATTACTTCGATCTTGTGGTCCACTTTTAAATACTTCTTGATTTGATGAATCACTACTTGGATTTTGGATGGATTTCAGAAATAACACTTTTAAATGTTGTAACGCTACTTTTCTTCTGAAATATTTCTTAAATTATTTCAATATTGCTTTTTACTTAAACCTATGAATTCACCAACATTATTGTTGACGTTTTATAGATGTATTTATCTGCGTTATATTTTGCTATGGAGCATGGGTGCATTCGAGAGTCGCGCGGTATATATATATTTTTGAGCTTAGTAAATCGAGTAATTTGTGACAAACGTTTTGACAATGTTTTCTAATACATTATAAATGAAACCTGTGCAACTCTGATCTTTTATTAAATAGAATATGACTTTATTTAAAACGTCCATTTTAAGGTCGTTTTCCGTGACTTGTGTTTTGTGCCCTGAAGTAGCACCCCAATGTTACCATTCCGCTGCGTTGTCCTGATTTTTGGGGGTGTTACAGATGGTATCAGAGCTGAAGTCATAGAGAACTAGGTCGTTTTCAAAACCTAGACTATGACCATGTTTTTCAAAATATAGAGTCTTTCCTTGTTTTATCCGTTATCCGCGCGCGCTTGCTCCCAGGTAACTTATAAGCTCTCTTTTGCATCCCTACTACTATTACATGTATAATGAGTATTTAATACTAGACTATGATTTCGTTCTCTTACGTCTATCCTATGACATCCTACTATTTACCTTGTATCGGTCCGCTATATAAATATTGACCACTTCGATTATTGCGTACTTCCTGATTTCTCATTTTACTCCCTTGAGCGTCAATGCTGGTATTATATGAGAATACCCATATATATATGAGCTACTTTCTTTTTCTCTTACACGATACCATCATTCATTTATGCCATGAGGCTTTTCATTTCGCCAATGTTACTTTAAATCTCTATCTTAGTTATACAAGTCACTCTCTCAAATCTCATAAAAACATAACACTATTTTGACAAAATGAGCATTGCATCGTTAGTCCTCAAATATACATAACTTGATCACCTATGTATAATTCAGGAAGAACCATGCCCATGCTGAGAGTAGTCACATTAAAACCTACACCTCTTTAACAACACAAATCCGGAAGAAATTTCCACATCTCTTCTCTGAACCCGTACCTTCTTCAGGTGTTGCAACCTGAGCCTTGAGGACAAGGCTCATTTAACGGGGAAGGACTGTAACAACTCGTATTTTTGATCAACGAACGACGTCATATATTTTACTAAGTTTTTTTTTTCTCTCTTTCACGTTCGCTTTTAATTTTAATAGTTAAGTTAAAATCGCGTAAGCTAAAAATTAGCGTTCAATGTAAACGGGCATCAAACAATTAAATGTTTACATCATTCAAGGGTTATATAATTATTTTGAGGATAATTATTAACTTTGTTCATTTTATTTTTATCGGATACGTAAAGTGTATACGTTTCGCGATAAATTGCGTTTAGGCACTCCCGGAACCACCAAAACTTTTCTACGCTTCAACAAATACCCACATTTATACCCAATACATAAAAATTACATAAATATATCAAGTATATCTTGCTTTTGCCGAAATTCTTGCATTATACACAAGTATTATATCAAACTCATCCATTTGGTCAAACCTACACTATACCTCATTAACCTACACCATACTCATTATGGCACACCATACTCATTATGGCACACCATACCTAGCTTACCTTGGACCATGCTTTGACTCTAAGAACCATTACTTGCACCTTTACTAGTTCTTTTCTATATATATATATCAAGCATTCATAAGTATAAATGTCATAAACTTTTTACACTTAGCAATTCATTTCTTCCTCTTTTTCTCTCCTAAGGGTCACGGCTCAATAAGCCATCTCAAACAATCCATACAAAATTTTTATAACCTATTTACATACACTCTCATATCATATCTAAGATACCTCAAAGTATTTTGAAGCCTTGATTAATTATTTACAAGTATTGAAGCAAGAAATCAAGATTAGGGTTTTGTTAAGAAAATAAGGGTTTTCTTAAGTGCAAGCTTGGGTTTTAAGGCTAAACACGGGTTTAGCATTTGTTCCTCATCATCACCATCCTCATTCATCATAAGGTCCATTTAAACTCTTTATGTTTTTATAATTATCATTTTTAATGCACATGATTATTGTATTTAGCTTAAATCACCATTTAGGTTTTATACATAAAAATGAAAGTTTATACTTGAAATGATCATTTTACACACTTATGTACATGTAGTGTTATTACTTACATCATGTTAAAAAGGATGAGAAAATATTGTATCAAGTTATTTTAGTGTAAAAATGATCTTGGATTAATTAGGGTTTTTAATAGTTTCATAATATGTTTCAACTTAAAGAAATACATAAGACAAGTTAAGATTGATTATGGACTTTTAATCATGTTATTAGAACACTAAAATAAAGTTATGTTGGAAGAAATACACTTGTACACTTATAGTTTATATGTAAAAGTGGAAAAGTATGAAAACAAAGATATATATAGACTTAACAAAATCAACCAAACATTCTGTCCAAATTCGTGGATAAGACTTATCCATTTTATATTTTTATAAGATAATACATTTCACGACGATTCCGAAAAGGTAAGAAACTTGTTAAACGGATTAATAACGAAAAAGTTACGTTAAAAACGAGTTATACGTTAATAAACGAAGTCGTAAGTAAATTTTTATAAAAACATTTTTATAAAAATTATAAACAGCAAGGGTTGATATTTTTAACAAATAATACATATTTTTAGGATTCCAAAATGATAAGAATCGTAATTTTTCAATTAATAACGAACGAGTTATGAATTTCGCAAGTTTACGACAATTAATACTTTTATAAAACTATTTTTATAAAAGTTACTATTCATGACAGAAAGTTATATTTTTGTAAACCTCATAAAATATAGAACTTTCAATACGAGGAACGTCCTCGAATGAATCATTAAAAAACGGGCTATAACGAATAAATACGAGTTACGGGTTTTACGAACAATTAATCGATAAAAATTTACCTAAGGTCTGATGTGACGGTAATTTTTACTGTTCACAGTAGGTCCGGATTCGAAAATGTCGATTTATGATAACTCGTCTTGATACGAAAAGATGGACATAAGAAACGCGAGAATCGGGTTTAAAACGCGAAAGTTACGCCAGTTTTACTAAACGGAAATTATAAACGTTTTAACTTGTTAAGCACAATTTTTCCAAAACCATTAGTTGGTGATTGAGCTATATAGAATATTATGTGGTTATCAAAGTACTATATTACTAGGGAGTTTCATAATGAGGCCTCTTCGGATGGCGTATCGACGAGTTGTTGGATTTACGATTTAAAGTGTCCTAACTCCTCGAACGTCATGTCATGACCTCTTAGATTATGATAGCCCGAACGATAGTACGATGTAACAACTATAAGATTATATTCAAGTACTCGGTACTTATACGACCTATGATAATTTAGGTTGCATTCGATCTTTTTCGTGACGCAATTTCTGTTATACCTCGATCATTCATTTCCTAAGGTGAGTTTCATAGCCCCTATTTTACTTGTTTTAAACTGTTTTGGGGGAGAATACATGCTCGTTTACAAACTTGTATATTTTACTACAATACAATTACCTTTCAATACTTTGTGAGTTCATAGTCTCGCATTTCAATCTTTTCAATGTTTTATAAACCCGCGAGGGGAATACATGCTCGTTTTACAAAGTGAACTTATTGATTTCTACTACGCAAGCGTTACATGATTATTTTTACTAAAGCTTGATTTATTTACTACATGATTTGAGATCGTGAATACTTATATTTGAAACCGTGAATTTTAGACATGATTGTTTTACTATCGGACACAAGTGTTTTTCAAAGTGTATGCTATCCAGATTACTGCCTGATTATTAATGCCTAAGTTACCTTATTGCCGTGAAGTCCCTATTATCATGAACCGTTAATTGCTATTATAGTGAGCGCTGGTGTTATGGATAGATCTTTCAGGGACTACATTCCCCACATTACTTGGGTCTCTAGTTTTGGGAATCGGGTGATTTACAAACATTGAGAGATGTTAGGGTGTTGGCAAGCATCCTATTTTCTGATTGGGGCACAAATCTAGTTAAGGCTTCGGTGTCATGAGCTTAGTGCAATAATATATATTTAGACTTGGTGAATGTGTTTCCCTTGTCTACATTACTTGTTTTGGACTTCGGAATATGTACTTAGTCCACCATTACTTCGATCTTGTGGTCCACTTTTTAAATACTTCTTGATTTACTGAATCACTACTTGGATTTCGGATGGATTTCGGAAATAACACTTTTAAATGGTGTAACGTACTTTTCTTCTGAAATATTTCTTAAAATTATTTCAAATGGCTTTGTACTTAAACCTATTGATTCACCAACATATTGTTGAACGTTTTAGCATGTATTTTAAGGTTACTATTTGCTAGTGGGGAGATTGGGAGCATTCGAGTCGCGCGGATATCTATATTTTTGAAAGGCTTAATAACTTGAGTACTTGTGACAAAGTTTTGGACATGTTTTCTAATAAATTATAAAAAGAAACTGTTGCAACTCGGATTCTTTTATTAAATAGAATATGACTTTATTTAAAACGTCATTTTAAGGTCGTTTCGTGGACTAGTGTTTTGTGCCCATCGATGAAAAAAAAAAAAAAAAAAAAAAAAATAGCACCCCAATGTTACCATTCCGCTGCGTTATCCTGATTTTTGGGGGTGTTACAATATGCTCCAGCCTCCGAGTACTAAAACCAAAATGCACTAATCGAGTCTAGAGCCAAGAGATCAATAAAAATCTCGTTAGGACACATTCCATTTCAAACACTTGTTGAACATCATCAAGTTCACAAGCTGTTATCAAGAGTCCTACGCAATATCATTGTGATATTTGCCAGAACATCCGAGTGATACTAATGTATTCACAATGAAGATGGAAATCCTGCTTGAGCCAGCATCAAACAAGCTCTTGGTAGGTGACTTGCGAGATTCTATATGAATCAAACTTGTGACAACTGGATATCGATTTGGTCCAGTAAATGAATTGACGGTTGATGAATTTTGATAAAAACATGACACTCTCGATGTGTTACAAAAACTCTTTAACGAGTGACACGTCGATTGATTTTCAAATCAATTTTCTCGTTTATCACTAACGTAAACCTGCAGGTCAAACGGTGGTAACGGCAACCTCAATCCCATTCAAATGCTCAATCTACGAAGACATACTATCTAGAAAGCTGACAAAGACTCCGCAAAGAGAGATAGAGAGTAGATTGAAGCTCTATAAGATAATGCAAAAGTATGAGCATGTTGGTCAAAAACAAAAGATCGCAAGATGGCAAAGGACGATAAAAGACAATGACAAAGGCTCACAAGTCAGATCGCAAAAGAATGAAGGATCCAAACTTACAACAAAACTACGAAGACATAAGGACCAGAACAAATGAGCCTTAAACGACAATAAGCAATCTCCACGATCTCATGAGTGTGTCATCAATGAACTCACTTAGGGGATGATTGTTAGCCTCAATTTTATTGAGTATATAAAGGAAGACTCGTTCCCGTGTTCAAGGACACTCACTTCGGGGGGATTGTTAGCCTCAATTTATTCAGTTCGAAACGAGAAGTTTTGGTCACTCTACGATGGAGCTTCGGTCTTTAATTAGTTAAAAGTTGTAATAGGATAATATCGGGGATCGGGCTCGATATGTTAAAAAAATCTATATTGTATATGTTTCGGTTTAACCATGCACAAAAGCAAAAAAAAATATAACCGAGCCCGGGTCTAGTTAAATATCCCCGCGCGTTACCTTAAGCGTGAGGGGTATATAAGATTTTTCTTTCTTTAGGAAAAAGTAAGTTGTTCATTTTCTAAATAATTCCATTTTCTCTTTTCTCTCATCTCTCTCTCTAAACTTTCTCTCTCTAAACAACTCAATCTCTCTTTCTCATTTCTAGTTCCGATTTCGTGTTTAAATATATGAAGTGAAGTGTTACGGGATCCTACACATAACTTCATCATCGATCTGTGTGAAAGTTATAAAACGCTCTTTTAATTTACGAAATTAAAGTTAGACTAATAATAATGATGTTATAATCTTCTTTATTTCGATTGTAAGAAGGAATGGAATGAAATGAGAGTGAACAAGTGAGATAAATAGCCAAGTTTTACACACATTTCACACACTAATGTGTGTGTGTGTCGTTGGATATGGGGGACAAACAAAAGGGGACCATTTTGATCTTCAAATCACAATACACCATGGTACAAGTCCTTTTTCTAAATTCAAGCAAGCTTGTCTAGATCATTTTCAATTTTTTGGCATCCTAGGAGTACAAGGGGGTGTTTGTTCGAAGGTATACAAGGCAAGGGGGACCAAATTGGTCTCCAACTTTTTAGGAAATACTATACCTCAAAAATGATTTAATTTCACCAAGTATGCATGCAAACCAAAAGATACTTGCATTATTAGGAATACGCAAATAACGAAACATGTAACGGCATCACAAAAAATTACAAAATTTTAAATATTGCTTAAAAACATAAAAACGTGGCTATTGTCAAAATACTACAACGTTTGGTGTCCCGGTTCGCTCCCGGTGACGATTCTCAGATAATAACGAAACAACTTCCCGGCTAAACGGTAAAGTTAAACGAAACATTTTAAAATTCAAATTTCTACATGAAAACGGCTAATTTACTGAACAAAAATTATCGGGTTGTCACAATTATTAAATGGGCTCGTATCACAAAATAAGTTATAATAACATGGGCTGATGTTTTCTTATGAAATTGTGAAATGGGTCATAGGTTAGATGCTTAAACTTGACCCATATACACGAACATTAACACTTAATTTAACACTTGAGTTAATTTTTGGTGTTATAATTTTTGTTATTAGTTGGTGACGGTTGTTGGTGCAAGGTTTAACAGTGACAACGTGACATGATTAGTGATGAGACCGGGATCGAGCTATATAAAGAATCAATAGGATTTAATTTATAATGGCTAGATTTGAAGTTAATTTTTCTAAGTGACTACAGAGTTAATCGGGTATCACTTATTTGAGATTGAAGTGGCATTTTTCGAAGGCGTGTACTTATTTTATCTTGAAGTCGGGATTTAGTCATTCATAGTTGGTTGGACGCATGACTTTCAATGATAACTTGCTCGGGCTTAAGAATTTGGATAAAGACTTGGGTTATCTAGTTACCAGCAGTCAGGGTGGTTGGTTGAAGACCTAGTTAACTATCACTTAAAGGAGATACGTTATAGTTCTCAGTGTCACACGCTAAAGATGTTGTGGATAATCGGAAGCGGTGATGAAAGTCTTATACTTTGTCTGGTGGGAGAGATTTGTCCATCCGAGACTTAATTGACTTTGGTGTGGCAATTGTTTTTCATCACTATCATGGAGGAAGAAAAGTGCATATCCGGGACTTAATTGACTCTGGTGCCACGATTTCGACGTCATGAAAGGGGTAAGTATTAAGTACTTAGAGATTTGAATGGTGCCCAAATTCTCTAAACTATTTCATCCAACATTAGTGCAAGCTTAAGTCACAAGAACGAGGAATTCTACTTCAGTTTCAAGTTTGATATATCGGGTTCACTCCATCAGTGGTAAACATACGGTGGACTGTTGATTTTGTTTTATGTATTCTAGTTTCTTAACCAAAGGTTTATACAAATTGGTGTATAAAGTGGTTAACTTGAACTAAATTTTCAACTTCGGTTCATCGGGTTTACTCCATCAGTGGCCACTTTAAATAGCCTACAAAAACGGTTGGTAAAAAGATAGTCAGAGAGAGTTTATGAGTAGAGATCTGATCAACAGTTGATTCTCATAGGATAGATTTAAGCTAATTTATTCCTCACACATGTATTTAAGTATATATGCGTACAAGGTTTTGCTGATTCTGAGGTATCAAAACTAGCAAGGGGGAAGGAAGACATACCCTTGAGCCTTTGCCTTTCTTTTTCTTGAAATCTTGTGTAAGTATCTTTCTTGAAAATCTTTTGGTTAGGAAATGCCGGGAAGACTAATGTCATAACCGCAGAGATAATCAGAGCTTTAACTTATGGCTTTTGGGTGCATTTCTTTTTTCCCTGAACGATCAATCACTAAGCTTATTCTTAAAGAAGCAGTAATATTTGATGTGGTATCCTACTAATTCCGTTGTACACTTAATTATTCTAAGCTTGTAAGAAAGCTTTAAAACTGCTCAAGAGAGAATTGCTAGTTTGGGAGGAAGCTTTGAAAGCTTCTAAATCAATATTATGCGGCATGAATTAGGGGGAAGCTGATTCAGAAGCGTCTCCTTAACCAAAAGTGTATGGGTTACTTAGTTCGTGCCTATTACAATATTTCTCGTACAAGGTACTACAAAGATGATTTATGTTGGAGTGCAGACTTGAAATCAAAGACCACAGAAGACATCATCAGCATTGGAAGCTTCATGGAAGTTCTTGTTCTTAATCATTATGTACTTGTTAGGAAAATATTGTAAGTAATTCCGTATATCGTCCCGTAGGGGAAGATTGTTAGGAATTCACTTTATGTGACGACATTTACGAAATTACCATAGTTTACCATATCACCACACACAGGGACTAGAATAGTCAATATAGGTTTCTTATGTAATGTATGATGGTATAAATACCCCTCTATGGATTCCATAGAGGGGTTGAGGCTTTTGTAACATTTTATCTTTATTCATTTTACATCTTTTTGTTTCTCTCTCTACTATATCTCACTAGAAATGGCTACCTCCATCTTTGAGTTACCAAGACCACCAGATCTAAGTTTATTTATTTCTGTCACCGTTTGCCCCGTGAATCAATTAGATTCAAATGGTCAACACAAGCTGTTGTTAGTTAATTTATTTATTGGGTTGGTCATGAAAGGTTTTTTGCCGATAGTGGTGAGAGTTACAAGCATTACCTACTAGTTTCATTTGATATGATTAACCATCGCTTTCAAGTCATTGACATACCAGACCTTGTAATGCGAGGTCTTTTGGTTCGGTTATATGTTTCCAATCTTTGAGCCTCTCTCGTACTTTTTGGAAATATACCTATACCTGAATACTATGTATTTGTCTATTGCCAGTTATCAGTTGATGGTGGTTCTATAACATCGGCTCTGACAATCATGACCATGCCCTCTAATCATTTTCTCAAATTACTGGGTTTTAATAACCATGACTTACCAATAGTTGAAGCAACTACTGGCCATATTATGGGTCACATGGTACAAGTGTACATGGGAAATTCACAATCATTTGAGAATGTGGCTATCCAAGGCATTGTTGGTTCTTTCTTTGTTGGTCCGAACAAAGAATCACTGATTCTTGCTGCTCACCCAGATCATTCACTTTATTGTGCAGGCTAATCTTTATGCAGGTTTCTGGAATGGAGGTCTTATGTCTTATGTGGATTTGGTGAAGGTTTTTAGACATGGCCTGCAGTATTTGATAATGATGTAACCGTCATTTAAAACTCGTTGTCTGTAATAACATATACTAGTTTATTTTGTTTAGATTGTGGTACTGTAATGTTTCTCAGTTTTAAGTGTAGGATATTATGTAACTATCATATGCGGGGTAGGTCTGTAACCACTTATTGTCCTGCAAATTTTCATCGGCAAGTTAGTTGAAACTTGGTGACATTATGTTGCATTTGCATTTACCATGTTTAATTATATGGAACATAATTTAAATATGTTTAATCTTGTAAAAAAGTAATTGTTAAATTTTTAACAACCACACTAATAGATACTAGTATATTGCAATCTTATAATTTTCAATTTAAGTAACACAGTAATAGATACTGGTATGGTGCAAGTTGATATTAGACATAAAACATTGTTCAAAAGCTAAAAAAATTGTAAATTGTGCCACTAGTAGGTGAATGTGGTTAACTTCAAACTTTAATACTAGTACTTTATTAGTTTGGTTCATTAAGTTCCCTTCTATATATACATCACATTCCAGATATGCATTACATCAATAACAAAACCAAATGATTTGTCTTAAGTTCAAGGTCTTTTTAGTGTATGAAGAATTAGAATATGGTGTGTTACTCCCAAATGATGTAAATTACTCGAATCTAGTGCGTTATGTGAAGAAGAAGTTCAAGGTTGGTAATACAAACCAAATATCTTTATCCTACAATATGGGTTCTAACTCAATCTACATAATAGACGACGATGATGTAATTTTTTGGGTCAATGAAGTATCTGGAGAAGTTGTTAAAAAACTTTTCATCAAACTAGCTTAACAAACCAATGAGGTAACCCAATCTTCAATTCAAAAGCCTTTAGATATAGATATGAATGTTTCCTTGTTTCCCAACCCAAATTTTATTCATGATTGGAAAAAACTCAACCCCCTTATGTTTGGTCTAATCCTACCCAAGCACCTAGACTTATTACTAATTATAAGCATGGTAATGGATTCGCGAAATATTATACATTTGATGATAAGGAAGCGTGCATCTATAAGATAGCTCTTAAATGTCTAAAGGAAGGGTATCAATTTAAAGTTCTTAAGTCATGTACTATTATGTATGGTGTAGAATGTGTGCAACCAGATTATTATTGGTACATATTCACTCGTAAGATTAAGAAAGCTACTAAATGGCGAATAAGAAACATTAACGACAAGCATACATGTTCTAAAACCCAATTCAATCCTTATCATTGTAATGTTCCATCTAAATTGTTGGGTCAATTAACACTACCAAAAGTCAAGGATGTTACAAGGATATATAGACCAAAGGACATTGCCCATGATGTGAATATGGAATGGAATGTACACGTTTTATACAAGCAAGCTTGGAGGGGGAAACATAAAGCATTGGCCTCAAGTTAAGGATGTCCTATAGAGTCATTTGCTCAATTACCTTTTTTATTATTATAACTTAAAGAGGGCAAATGAAGGCACTGTTACAGCCATTGAAATGGATGTTGAAGGACGTTTTAAGATGTGTTTCATAGGGTTTGGTGTTGCGGTAAGCATATTCTAAAGTTTCTGATTATTAATTCATTGATCTATTTTACAGTATATTTATCTGTTAATTCTAAGTTTGCAAACAATCTTAATCACAAACAGTTCCCTCATTAAGCCTGGAAATATCAATAACATTTTAACAACACATACATAACCTTAATACAACAACTAGTTTTAACTGAGCCATGAACCAAAAGCTCTATCATTGAATTACTTGACACACCTTCAACTAGGATGATCCTCTTAACCTTTGTTGCTGATATGATTGGTATAGGCAGTTTGTTTCCACGGGCCAATAAACCAAGCATATTGTTACTTCATCTAGTATAGGCATTTCATCTGTCATATTAAAATCAAAACCCTATATTTAGAGAACCCTAATCTTAATCTGAATTATAAACAATAAGCCCTAATTTTAATATGATTTAAAGATTAAAATAACAATAATACACTAATTACAATTTTTTAAAACTATTAATTATTAATCCTGACAAAGAACAAATATGGTAATTAAATTTAGGGCACAATCAAACATACCTTCTTTATTTGCCATTTATGCGAAGAAGACAAGGAATGTTTTATATTTGATCTAAAATTTGATAGATGGTCCCAAAGGAAAGTTGTGTCGGGTTCTGAGATTTAAGTTTGTGGTCCTTAGATACTTATAGTTAATTACATGTTTGGTCCTTGTATAGTTACTGTTAGAAAAAACATATAAATGAAAATCATTTGCTTGCTACAAAATTAGTCACCGGGTACCCTAATAGTATATGTATATATATTATTCAGGCGGGCGGGGCGATGATCTTATTCCTCGCTCCCAGCCTCAAACCTGATTAAAATCCCTGTTTTAGCCCTAAAACTGTCCCGTAACCCGATAAGCATGCCCCTACTCGGCCCTAATTAGTTCGGGTTTCGAATTTTCTCGTCGAATTTAAGTTTTCTTGCCATCCCTAATGTTACAGTATGTTTGGAATTTTGATAAGTAAATGTTAAATGTTAAGAGAAAATTCAACAATTAATTTCATAAAACTTTATGTCAGATGTATAATGCCTTTCATTAGAGAGTTAGGTAAGCTACGTACGAGTAACATGTTATTCATCTGCCACCTCAACGCCATCTCAACACCCTCCGAATAGCACACTAATAACAACCCCCTCCTAACAAAATACCAATAACATGTTATTCGTCATTTTTTAACATTTAAGTTTAAAAGAAACACATTTTTATTCAAATAAAAATAAAATTACTATACATTAAAAATAAAAACAAAACTACGAGAAAAAAAATTACAATAAATTAAAACTAAAACAACAGTATGAGAAAAAAATTACAATACATAAAGAAACTACATTTGGTGTTGTTGTAGATATCGTTTCAGAGATGATCCACAAGATCATGTTGAAGGCTGGTATGCACGTTTTTGTTGTGACAACCCACAATTTAGGTCATTTTTTACGTCAATAAACTCAAACTATTTGCTTTGAACAGCATTTACTTTTAATTTCAACCGTTAAGTTAAATCGCGTAAACTGAAAATCAACAATTAACGTAAACCGACATCAAACAAATAAAAGTTTACGTCAAGCAAGTGTTATATAATTATTACAAAGATAATTTATAGATTTTCGTATTTTATTTTGATATGTTACGTAAAACGCTTACGTTTCACATTTTGAGCTTTCATGCATGCATGTAAACTATACCACCTTTACCAATACCCTCGAATACTCATATACTATCAAAATTCATCATTTCACTTCCCATTATACTTATTAAAACCAGCCTTTTGTGTATTAAATACATAATGTCTCAAAGCCTAAGTAAACTACAACAAATATCTACTTAAGACTTTCCTCACTAACTCTCCTTACACCAATCTTACATCTACCAACTCCCATCTACCTCTTACACAAACCTACGCCCCATTCCATGATTTCATGAAGAAATAAGCTTGTGTCCCCTAGACATTTGTTAGATAATACATTCATACAACTAGCTATTTCCTTTCTCACTTTTCACTTGTAAAATTTAACTCATTCTCTCTTTCTCTCCTCTAAAAACCCGCAGCCCAAAATAACATTTTAGAACCTTCATTGTCTTCTATTTTCTTGATATTTCTAGCATACAAGGGTGTTCAAAGTTCATTTCTAAGGTGTTTCAATGTGTTTTCAAGTTTGGGTTTCAAGATCTAAGTTAGGGTTTCATTATTCAAGTTGGGGTATTTATTAAGTTCTTGGGTTAAAAATCAAAGCCTAGGGTTCATTTTGTGTTCATAAGCTTTGTAAGCATTCTTAATCTTCTCTTGTGATTTTCATATATCTTGATTATGTTTATACATATTTTTATACTTACATTATTTATCTTTACACATAAACATCTTGATTATAATGTTATGTCACCAACTAGTAAACTTTTATAAATATTTGCAAAGAAATCAAAAATACAACTTACTTATAATTATTAAACATGTTGTCAAGTTTGTTATTCATAATTTAGCTTATTTGATTTTATAAGTTATTTCATTATATTGTGAAGTGTTGGATGCGATTAGGTTAGTTTGGATGTGTTGATTGTGAAAGAGGTTGAAGTGGTTAGATTAGAGGTTGTTGTTTTGTAAAAAAAAGGTTAGTTTAAAGTTTTTGGAAGGTATAAATACCCCTTTTTATAGCCGGTTTTAAAAAGAATGATACGGATTTTTTGACGAGTTAAAACTTTAAAAATATGTTAGTTCATCATAATAAAATTTCGGGCATATAAAGAACTCGAAAAACGGATGTAAAACGAAGAAGTTATGGTCAAGATAAGATTTGAAACAATACCAGCAAAACCAGTTTTTTTGGCGAATTTGGCAGAATTTGATTTCGTAATTTTAACCCCTTTCGAGTCCAAATCGGCTTAATTATAAAACTAGAAACTTGCTCAGAACTATTTTTCGATAAAGTGTTGCTAGTTTTGAAGCCCGAAAGTGTAAAATAATAGAGTTATTCTTAATCAAAGTTGGACTATTGTTCGGACAATGACATAAAATTTCCTGCACACTATTCACAAGTTAAGAAAGCTGTTAGGAATAGTATTTTGGGTTGTCGGATGTTTTCGGGTCCGTTTAGACTATAAAAACCTTAGGAAATAATTTAGCATCACTTAAATAATATATATACACATTTTAAACTTTATAAATATTATTTTATAAATTAACTAGACTATATATATTGCCGTTGTGAAAATAATAAAAGTGATAAACTTAACGAAATCATTATTTTGATTTATAAGTAAAATCTAAAACTATTAGGTGGTGATATAACAAGGTAAAATATAATGCATTGTTTTATATTCACATACGTTATTCTAAATCGACTTATAATTAAATAGGTTGCATACCGGTCCTTTGCGACGACATTCCGTGTTGATTTTTCTAAAATCAATTCCATCACTTAAGGTGAGTTTATAGCTCCGCTTTACTTGTTTACAATTACTTTATAAATCTCGGGGTGAGATACATTGCATGTTTTCACTTATGGACGCAAATACTTTACTTTCTTTTAAATGTATACGGATTAGCCTAAGTTGCAATAATCCACTATGCCCAATTATCATAAACCGTTAATTACTTTGTGTAAACGCGTATGTTATAAATAGATCTATTAGGATTGACATCCCCATCCAGGATTGGTGTCTACAAGGCCAACGGGCGTATACCATGTCAGATTTTAGGTGTCTCACTGAGGGCAGTCACTAGGATACTTTGATTGTCTGAAATTGATTGGCATTCACTGGGGTACTTACTTTTTCTGAAATTGATTGGCATATATAACTTTGTCTAGTTTTAGTGTCATAGTGCAATCGTAATCACTGCTCCGAATATTGTATACCATGCAATACATACTTTAAACCTTGCGGTCCAACTTTGTTACTTACTTAAACCTATGAACTCATCAAATTTATTTTGACACTTTTAAGCATGTATTTCTCAGGTGAATAAGCTGCTTGACATTCTTGATGTGCATTGGAGTCTAAACTTTTCAGAATTTCATTCATGGATTTCTACTTGCATTTAAACTATATCAATCTCGTTGTATTATTTTAAGTCTTTCAATTTGATGCTACTATAGGACAAATGTTATAACTTTTTAAATTTTAATTAAATCAACGAGATTATCTTTCAAACGACTCATTTAGAGGTCGTTCTCTTATATCTTGTTCTATTATATTATGAAGTAATACCCACGCTTACCATTCCGCCATGACTTTTTTGGGGGGCGTTACAAATTGGTATCTAGAGCCAAGGTTATAGAGAAGTAGGTTACCTATTTTACCTTGACTAACCGTTTTCATAAACATTGCATCACATTAAACTTTTTTATGTGCATACACACTACTTGCTTACACTTCCTGCTTACATAACTTAGATATATGCTTACCTTATCTTGCGTATATTTTACACTTGTTTATATAAAAGTTATCTATATAAATACTAAGACTTTTCTCAAGACATTGTGAATGACACAATGGTCTTTAAAACTTTTCATGACTTTACGTAATACCGTTTTACATAACATTGAAACTTGTCACAGTCCGCCAATCCCATTAGTTACCATATCATTCAACTCCGAGTTGAACACCCGCCTCATATTGTTGAAACACCTATGCCATCTTGCAACTATCGTATAGAATCATGTCGATTAATTCAAACATGACTTTAACTTTTCACAACATTTCATCTTTTGGAGCACGACTATTAGAACTATACTCATGTTATACTCCTCTGATTTTGAAGAAAATGACTAGTATAAGGCAAATGATGACTCAAGAAGCCCTCGAGGAGTTAATTTTCCAACGCGTGGTTGATGCGTTGGCAGATTATGAGACGAATCAAAACAGTGGAAATGGAAACAATAATGAAAATGGAAGCTACGATTCAGGAAGCGGTGGTGGAAGGACGACACACACTGCTCATGTGTGCACGTATAAGGAGTTCTTGAACTGCCAACCCCTTAACTATAAGGGAACCGAAGGGGCTGGAGGGTTAGCCCATTGGTTTGAGAAAATAGAATCTGTGTTCCACATCAACAACTGCACAGTTGAATGCTAGGTAAAATATGTGACATGTACTTTGTTAGACGGTGCGCTAACGTGGTGGAATTCCCATGTTAGAACTGTTGGGCATGATGCAGCCTATGAGATGCCATGGAAGACATTGATGAAAATACTGACTGAAAACTACTGTTCGAGGAGTGAAATCAAGAAGCTAGAGACTGAGTTGTGGAACTTGACAGTGAAAGGGACTGATTTTGAGAGCTATACACAACGCTTTTAAGAATTGGTTTTATTATGTTCAAGAATGGTTCCTGATGAGTCAGATAAAGCGGAGAGGTATATTGGTGGACTTCCCGATAATATTTAAGGGAGTGTGATGGCATCTAAGCCAAAAATACTTCAAGAATCAATTGAGTTAGCAAAGAGTTTAATGGACCAAAAGGTTCGTGCTTATGCTGATAGGCAAGCTGACAACAAAAGAAGGATGGATAATAACTCAAGAGACAACAATGCACAACAACCGTCTTACAAGAGGCAAAATGTAGCTAGGGCTTATTTTGCTAGGCCTAGTGAGAAGAAAGAGTATACTAGAACTCTACCATTGTGCAGCAAGTATAAGTTTTATCACAATGGCCCGTGCACTGTAACGTGCGTAAACTGTAAGAAAGTTGGCCATTTAACAAAGGATTGTAGGAGTCCTACCGCTGCAAACAATCAAAGAACTCTCACTTGCTTTGAATGTGGGAATCAAGGGCACTACCGTAGTGAGTGTCCGAAATTAAAGAACCAGAACCGTGGGAATCAAGCTGGAAATGGTGAAGCGCGTGGAAGGGTGTGCCTTGGGAGGAGGAGAAGCCGACCAGTCCCCTATCAACATTGAAGATGAAGCCAATGCGTAATGATAGATTTTCTCCTCTTGCCTAGTAAAACCTAAGTCGAAACCTTCTTAGACCCTATTCTCCCTATTCTCTAGAGACATTTATTTTGTACTTTTCTTTAAGTTCATTGTACCGTCTGGATGTCTTAAATCCTCTATCAGTTTTCATGTTATGACAATTTTGTTAATTACATTTTGTTTTGCAATTTGATTATGCAAACTACTCATTAAAATTATCATCGTCTTATAACTATTTTCACAACCATTCTATAGACCATTCGCTGCCATCTTAAAAACTATGTTACTATCGTAATAAACTATTTTACCATCATTTAGTAAACTACCACTTTATAAAGTATTTTTCCTACCATCATATAAACCATGTTACTACTACCTAATAAACTATTTCACTATTATTTCATAAACTAATAACTTGCTACAATTCCACGAATTAATTTGCTACCATATCATAAACTATTGTACGACCATTAATAAACAATTTTGCTAACATATTTTAAACTAAAATACCAACACTTGTAAATTATTTAACTACTATTTTGTAAACTAATTTACTCTATATAAACTATTTCGCCATTATTCTATAAACTAAGTTACCATCATTTTATAAACTACCTTTCCACCAGCTTATAAACTATTTTCTTGACATCTTATATACTCCCTTGCAAACATCTCAAAAACCACATTACCAACATTTTATTTGTACCTTATGAAACTATTTTGTTTCCACCCCATAAATTATTTTACTATCACCCCATGAACCATTTAACTATTGTCTTATAAACTATCTTACGATCATCTCGCAAATCATTTTGTTATCATCTTATAAACTACCTTGTTCCCACCTTGTGAATTATTTTCTCACACTATAAAACTATTTTGATACTACTTTATACATAACACTATTTTGACAAAAATAAGCATTACATCGTTAGTCATCAATTATACATAGCCTGATCACCTATGTCTAATTCGGGAAGGACCATGCTATACTGAGAAGTAGTCACCTTCAAACTTTTGTCAAAAATCAATTCTCTACTTATATCCCCGAAAAGAAAAGCCTTGTGTGCGTATTCATAGAATGTGTCTGTCACGAAAAACCAAATTATTAATCATAGTAACTAAGTAGACCTTTACACCACCTTACTACATAGAGTCGACATCATCTTACGCCAAACCCTATGTTAAAAAGTCGAGATGCATCGTTAGTCACCCTAGAGCAATCCACCAACAAGTTTAACCGTCATCAAGGAAATTACTAAATCACCAGTTCAAATCGACGTATTCCCATAAAACTTAGTAGTTGTGACTCTATCATAGGTATATATTTGTTATCACCCTAAAAGGGCAAGCATTGTAGCTGGTGCTTGGTTCAGTTGTTGAAAGCATAGTATATATCTCTATAGTGCAAACTTTCACTAACCAAGATACCGTAAGTAATTAATCACTTAGGAAACAAACGGAAGCACTCAGAAAGAAGATGTTAAGAACAAAAATCTTCCGTAGATATAAACAAAGAGTTAAAAACCATACCAATGACACTCTTCATATGAGAAAAACGAAGTTTAGTTACCACGATTTAGGAGGGATTGAGGTAAGTATTTCAAATAAGTACACGCAACCTCATTTGCCGACCCACATCTTCATCAATACCAACGACTTGAGATTTGGGGACAAAGCTTCTTTTAATGAGGAAAGACTGTGAAACCACAATTTACAGGTCTTTACGTCAGTAAACTCCAAAACTAATTACTTGAAATTTTATGGGTTTACTTTTAATTTCATCCGTTAAGTTAAATCGCATAAACCAAATAACAAAATCAACGTAAACCGACATCAAGACAAATAAAAGTTTACAGTCATGCAAGGGTTATATAATTATTACGAAGATAATTTATAACTTTGTTGTATTTTATATTTTTATACTTTACGTAAAACGGTTTACGTTTCGCTGTTATAGACTTGCATGCATGCATGAAAACTCTACCACCTTTCGATACTTAACCATACCCACAATACTTATCTCGATCTAAAAATTAATTAAACTCAAACGACCTTTGTATATAAGGATCCGGCCTAGGATCAATTTTTTACAGCAAAAATAATACACAAAATGATTTATGGTATTATATTATCAACTAGTACCAAATTTCATTGTCACCAACAAGAAGCTCTTTTTCATCAAAGAAACTTAACACTCAACACATCCTTACCCCTCTACAAAAGCCAACGAATAAGTAAAACATATGGGATTTTTGTTATTGAATATATAAAAAAGAGTGTAACATCATCATATAAACTTATGTTTAAATATAAAGAATATAAATATCATATTTAAATTATTATTTAAGTTATTTATTTGATAGGAAAAATTTTTAGAAGGTTTTATTTTTTTATAAAATTTATTAAGAATTAATAAGTGATATTTGTATTATTTTTTTTGGTTTTTTGTATTTTTAAAAAAAAAAAAAGTAAAAAAAAAAAAAGAATAAAAAAAAAAATTTAAATTATAATTTTATAAATAATATTATTAACCCCCCCCCCCCCCCCCCCCCTCCCCCTCCCCACCCCCCCCCCCCCCCCCCCCCCCCCCCCCCCCCCCCCCCCCCCCCCCCCCCCCCCCCCCCCCCCCCCCCCCCCCCCCCCCCCCCCCCCCCCCCCCCCCCCCCCCCCCCCCCCCCCCCCCCCCCCCCCCCCCCCCCCCCCCCCCCCCCCCCCCCCCCCCCCCCCCCCCCCCCCCCCCCCCCCCCCCCCCCCCCCCCCCCCCCCCCCCCCCCCCCCCCCCCCCCCCCCCCCCCCCCCCCCCCCCCCCCCCCCCCCCCCCCCCCCCCCCCCCCCCCCCCCCCCCCCCCCCCCCCCCCCCCCCCACCCCCCCCCCCCCCCCCCCCCCCCCCCCCCCCTCCCCCCCTCCCCCCACCCCCATCCCCCCCCCCCCCACCCCCCCCCCCCCCCCCCCCCCCTCCCCCCCCCCCCCCCCCCCCCCCCCACACCAAATTCAAATACCCTCTAAACACACAACACCAAAACAACAAATAAAACAATACACAATCCATTAACAAATAAAACCCCAACCCTGTGCACTGACCTCTCGCATCCCCCCCCCAACTCCAACTCCCCCCTCCCAAATCCACTTAAACCCTCCGACCACGCCACCAACCACACCCAACATCAATAACTATCTGAAAAATGAACCACTCTAACTAAACGCCCAACCCAACTTACCCGCACCACCAACTAGCACCGGAACCGGGTACACTGCTCGTTAAAGTGTTGTTTTAGGTTTGTCGGCTAAATATAAATTTAAAACTTGATAATCTAATAATTGACCCTACACGACAGCACATCAGGTTTTTGGCGCCGCTGCCAGGGAGTGAATTAATTAAACCTTATTCTTATTAGTATTTCTAACTATTAATTAATTTAGTTTAGTGTAAATAGATTATTTAAATTCTATTTGTATTTATTCGCATTGTGTGTTTAAATTGTTTGTTTAAATTCTCACATTTAATCGTTTTTAAATAGTATTATGTTATGACTGATCACCTGATACGCCGTATCCACCAGTTGGATACGACGTATCAAACCTTCTGATCAAGACAGCGTATTGAGCTTCACAATCTAAACGGCGTATCTGTTTTCCAAGTAATACGACGTATTCTGATAACTCTATATGGCGTACTGGCATTCAACAGACCTATACGACGTATTCAAACTAACTAAATAATAGCAATTCGATCTTCTATATCTTACTAACAATTTTCTCCATTCTTGAGAAAGTGGTGATCGCTTGTCGCAACTCAGGATGGCACCAAGCTATGATGATGCAAGAAAAAGGAATGTAGAGCATAATAAATCATGAATGATCACAACTTCCGAACTAAAAATCAATGATGAATTCTTGAAAATATTATAGGACAACGCCTTTAATGGCATGGAGGGGACGTTACCAATCACATTACAAAGGTGCTCGAAATAACTGAATGGATTAAGATGCCTAATGTGGAAAAAAACAAACTACGATTATACGTCTTCTCAAAATCACTGTGTGGAGATGCCGAGAGATGGTGGAACAATGAAATAAATGAAACAACTATCACCTGGAGCAAACTGAACGATAAATTTTTTCATAAATATTACCCATTGTCTAGCAAAATCCTTGATGACCTGGACAACGGAACGGATTACTTTGAATTTATATATTGACTGGCATCAAAGTTTGACAATTATTAGGAGATCGAAAAGAATGCCAAAAATGAGCTATGGGAATTCTATGTGAACGAACGTGCTAAAGGAACGATTGGAGACCTCGACGAATATAAAGAACCATGCAAAAGGAAATGTTCGGATACATTTTATAAACCTCATTTAGACGCACAGGAAGCAAAAGACATCTATGAAGTTATTAATAGGGAATATTCTCCGATACCAATCCCCGCTCGCCACGACATCGATAACCCAAACAAACTATGCAGAACCGAAGAATTCACAGTCGTACGAAATTCAATAGGCAATGATGAAGAATTCGTTATTGTGGGTCCAATCAACATTAATACTATTGAAAGAACTCCTGACAGCATGTCTTGCATCTATCACGAACTCTTCAACAAGAAAGATCGCGGATGGGAAGTAACACGGACAAAATTAAGGAATGGAGAAAAAGGCCGAACTTAAAAACCAGCTGAAACAAAAGTGCTTCTCGGGAGACAACCCGGTCATTTTAATTGTTTTTTGCATTTTAATTATTTGTTTCACGAGTCTGTCTTCCCAGACACTCTATACGGCGTATCGAACCCCTCTGGATACGGCGTATAGAGCTGTCTGGACGTTATCAGTTTTAAAAACTTAATATTTAATTTCTAGTAATTTAATTGTTTCTACAGGAACAATACGGCGTATCCTAGGGTTTGGGATACGGCGTATTGATCCATGTACATTTGTGTGTTTAATTGTTTTCTTGTACCATTGTAGCGAGATAGAATTTGCACTTGTCTTCTAGTCTCTTATACAGGACCTTGCTGAAACTATAATATGGTATATGCTAAAAAAGGCATGTGTTATACTTATCCAGGCATGCTGAAGCCCTAGTCAACACACTTGTAGATCCCCTTTTTACAGATCTTAAATTAGCTTGTTAAAGCTTTAGTTATCTTAGATAAATCTAAAACAACTCTGATAGAAACCCTGAGTAATATATAAAGATTATGCGGAAACTAATCTTTATACACCAAAAGAAACAATGTAACAGGAACACAAGAACTTTCTCTAAACCTTCAATATATTGAATGATTCACAAAACAACTATATGTTTTGCCTAAATAACTATGACTTTTCTATCTTGGATGCGTATACCTAACTATGCCGTAAGAGTTCCTTTTATACACCAAGGAAAACCTAATGGGTTTACAAAACGCATTAAGTGATCATGCATATCTATTCCTAATTTAACTCAACATATCACACAAGCAGTACTAATAAACTAACTAACAGTACTAATTTACACTGATAGTACTAACATTGTACTGACAGTACTAACTATAACTAGCAGTACTAATATTACAACTAGCAGTACTAATGACTTAGTTTATATTCTTCAATCTTCACTAGCAGTATAATCTTCAAGTAGCAGTACTAAGTCCTTTGAGCAGTATGAACTTGTAGAAGCCCTTTAATTCCCAACAATCCTCCCCTAAACTTGTGATTTATCTTCAAATCATCAAGTTTGTTGAATTAAAGCTTTTTGGTTCTGAGAGGATTCTTTCAAACACTTTAGCTTCTTGATCTATTGGCTTCTATGAAGATTTTATTAACTAAATCTCTTGCCATCTTACTATCTTCTTCCACTTGCAGACTTCTGCTGAGCATCAACATCATAACTTCAGTTGTCAAAGGATAATCCTTTTCTGGTAGCATATAGATGCAATGCCCTCTTGTTGAAAATACATGATGTACTGCACATGATCCATACAATCTCCAAGTCAAAGGATCATGCATATATCTTTGTAGTTTCCACAGTGTATCCTCCTTGTCTGGTTCATAGAGTCTTTTCAATTCAACCCATAGAGCTCTTTCCATGTCTTCAGTAGGTTCTACAGATCTAAACTTTTCTTTAACTAAGCTCCATAAAGTATCAAGGTCTTCTCTGTCAAATGCCTTAAGCATATCTTCAAAGCTTTGATATGCCTCTGTAATGTTACTAACCCTGATAATCTTCCAATATTTTCTTGAGTCTTCAGTATGAATTTCCCAATCAATGATAGGATACTTAGTTTGTAGAGCTTCTACCCTGAATTCTTCAACTGGAACTATCTCTAGCAGCTTCTTAAGATCTTCTTCAAATAATTCTTTTGGTTCTTTAGTTGATTTTTCTTGATGAAAAGGCTCTAAACCTGAAGCTTGAGTTGTCCTTAACTTCTTGAAGCTTTCTTAAAGTAGTGCTTCTTCTGCAACTCTCTTTTTCTCTGACTTACTGACTTCAGAATCTTTCTTAAATAAAGTTTGTACCTTATATTCTTCTTCAAATATGGGTCTGATCTGATCATAACTCATACCTTTGAAATACTTCATCTTGTAATCAGCCATGTTCTTTAAATATACCATCATATTTTTCCTTGCTTAAGCTACTGTAACTGGTTTCTTTTTGAAAGAATGATACCTTATCATTGATCCTGATTGTCTCTCTTGAGCTTGTTCAACAATTTTACTCCAGTCAATATCATCAGCTGCTTTTCTCTCTTGATCAAACTGTTTTTGTAAATTTAATGCAGCTTCAAGATTAGCTCTTTCTTGTTCTTGTTGTTCCAATACTTTTGTTTGCTCTTCCTCTTGAACCTTTTTGGCTAACTCTTTATCAGTATCTTGAATATCCTCAGCAGTACTAAAAAGTCCTGCAGCAGTATTAACTTGTGAGTTGTCAGTACTTCTTCTTCTTCTATTGTAGGTCTTTACCCTTTCTTTGGATGTCTCTGCAAGGATTTTTACTGCACTGAGAACACTTAATTCAGCTTCAAACGTTACACTTAATTCAGCTTCAAATGTTTCTTGACTTTGTTCTTCAACCTGTGGAGCTTTTAAAGAAGTAACTTGTTGCTCAGTCAGATCAAAATCATATTCCACTCCTGCATTCTCTTCCTCTACATCTGCATATTCTGTCTCTTCCATCCTCCCCTGTTTGGAAGAATCCTCTGAAACTAATTCCTCCTCTTCATCTGAGATGACCATTTTTGCCTTTTTCCTTTCGTTGGTAGACTTGAGCTTATCTTCCAACCTTTTAACCTTTTTCACCAACTTGGTAAGAGCCTTACCATGAACTTCTTTAGTCTTTTTGAGTTCTGTCTCCAAGCTGGTGACTCTAGCAACTAATTTGGTACACAAATCCGTCAATTCTTTTAGTTTCATGCTGCCCTCAACACTTCCAGGTGTGTAACCTCCTGGGAGAGGTGAATCATGGGGCATGGAAGATGTTGTTTGTGGAATTTGTGTTTCTTGTGGATGTGGAGATGAAGTGGTAGTGATAGGTTCAGAAGTAGGTTCATGAGAAGATGGTGCTTGTGAGGATGTTGCTTGTGAGGATGTTGGTTGAGATGTAGTGGGTTGTGATGTAGATGATGAAGAAGCAGTGGGTGTGTGTTGGGACTCAACAGAGACTGTTGGTCCTTCACCCTGACCAGGTTGGTCATGAAGTAGCATAGTATCAAATAGAGGTACATGTACCCCTGAAAATCCAATTTTCATGTTGCTAAAAAGTTTCTGTTTTAAAGAAGGAGCAACATATACTGCATTATGTGCATTAAGAAACCTTTTCTGTTTATTCAAAAAGATTTGTATAAAACGTGGATACATCAAAAATTTAGTTTTACTATCCACATTTTTCACCATACCATCAAAAATTAGTTGAGAAAACTTAAAAGTCCTGTTTGTTGCCAAACAAATAATTGCAGTTGCAATATTACTTGAAAATTGTTCCCATGAAGTTTTCTTAGGACTTAAACAATGTAAGATGGTATGGATCAAAAATCTCCATTGGGGTGAAAATTGAGCCTTTTTAAAAGTAAGTTTGTTATTATCAAAAAGATACCCCATTAGAGACAGTTGTTCAAAGATTTCAGTGTTGGGCAAAGAACTAAGACCATCTACATCTGCTAATTGGAGATGTCTCCTAACAGATGCTTCAGTAATAGCAAATTTATGCCCATCAACTGTAACAGTTATTTGTTGTTCTCCATCATTGACTGTTTCGACAGTTGCAGTCTGCCAAAACTGTTCAACTAGAGAAACATAGATAGTAGGGTTTGCAGTTAAAGCATACCTGATATGACTATCAGCAAGAAAGTCTACTATCTGATGGAATTCTTCACTCCCAGATGGCTTTTGAAGAAAAGCCACCATATTATGTTTGTCGCAGAATCCCATTTGAGCCATGTGTATTTAAGTTATGAGCAAAAGATTGATGTGAGTTCTGGGTTAAGATTGATTTAGAACAAATTAGTATTGGTCAAAATCAATTGAGATTTTATAAAGAATGTATAAGGTTTGGAAAGTGGATAAATTGTATCTTTAAAAGTAATCATGTAAGTAAGGTAAAGATTACAAATATCCAAAGTAAGAACCTTATATATGCAGTTAGTTGCGTAAAAATATCAACGGTAATATTCAAAGAGTTGAAAATCTATTATTGACCAAACAGTGTAAACGGTAACTCAGCAGTACAAATAGTACCCTAGCAGTACTAACTTTTGTACTAGCAGTACAAACTTTTAACCCATCAGTATTAAGAATTTTCCTAGCAGTTTTAACTTTTTCTCCAATAATCATGCAACAACATGCCTTTATTCATCACAAACACACTAGAAATAACTAAATAGACATGTGAGAATTCATGAGGATCCATATTTATGCATAACCCATGAATAGAAGTCAAAGCTATTAGTCAAACCAAAATACTAATTTTGACCCATTTCATTCCAAAGTTTAACCTTAAGTCATCTCAAAAACTTAGTTGAAAAAATAGTTTTTGGCAAACTATCAGCCATCAACGGATTTGAGAATTCTTTACCAGTTGCCGTTTGCCCTGGAATAGCCAATTCTTTCTTGTCTGTTAGACATGGTGAATTGATGACCATTTGTTGTGTGGTATACAACCAACACTGAGAGGATATTCATGCTATCATCAATATCATCCCCTTAACTCCAGCATTTTCATTAAATCAGCATATCCTTTATATTAATCAAATAAACTTTAAGCTCTAAACCTGCAAAATGTTAGTTCCAAACACAGAGAAATACAATCCATAACATCTTGCATAATACTCATAAGAGAATTAATTTGTCTTTGGGACCCAAGCCATTACTGACTTGATTCTGCCTGTTGGATCAATATAGTCAAATTGCTTACACATGTATGATCTACCATTTTTGAAGACATGATCTAGAACCTTAAGTTTAGGTCTCCAAACCCAGCATGCTTTGGACTTAACAGCATCAATCCCTTATTCCCCAACAGCACTTGTCACTCTTTTTCCTTTAGCAGTATTAACAGAATTTACCTTGACAGTATTAACTTTGTTATTTAAATTTTGGTTTTTAAGTGTTGTTTGTTGGTAAAAAGGTCTCCTAGATGGTGAATGTGACTTCTGAAAAGCATTTGGTCTAGATTTTACAACATTCACAAAGGGTTTGGGTGCAGCAGTCTTAATAGGTCTGGCAGTAATAACTATTGCTGCTGTTCTTGAAGAGCTTTGCCTAGTAGTACTAAATGGTACTAGGCCAGACTTGGTTAAAACTGTTGTTGGAGCAAAATTTCTTCTAGAATTAGAGAATTTTGATGATTACTCCTCATAGCATTATTCCAAACTGGTCTAACTTCCCTTTGACCATCCTCTATGATCTCCCATAGAGCATAGTCTTGAAGTTAAATGTATGACTCTATTATGAGTATCTATGTGTCATAATCACCTTGCTTCAGAAGTGGCAGTTTTGCAAGAGCATTGTTTTGGGTACTTTCTAGATCCATGGGTCTTGATCTAGAGATTGTACAAAGAGATAAATCTAGTTTGTTTCTTCTTGATCAAGGTTTCAGAACACCCGCTCTGATACCACTTGTTGATCCCTTATAAATCTTTGACTAGCTTGTTAAAGCTTTAGTTATCTTAGATAAATCTAAAACAACTATGATAGAAACCTTGTGGTGTATATATAAAGATTATGCAGAATTAATCTTTATATACTCAGAAGAATAATAAGAACAATATCAAAAACAAAAGAACTTTCACTATATTAAACAAAACACAAAACAACTATATGTTTTGCCTAACAACTATTGTGTTTTTCTATTTGTGTATTCTTTTTCTAACTATGCCGTAAGGGTTCCTTTTATACACCAAGAAAAAACCCTAATAGGCTTACAAAACGCGTTAAGTGATCATGCATATCTATTTCTAATATAACTCATGCATATCACATAAGCAGTACTAATAAAATAACTAACAGTACTAATTTACAACTAGCAGTACTAATGACTTAGTTTATATTCTTCAATCTTCACTAGCAGTATAATCTTCAAGTAGCAGTACTAAGTCCTTTGAGCAGTATGAACTTGTAGAAGCCTTTTAATTGCCAACAATATCAACATCGATTATAGACAGAAAGCTAGTTTTCTAAAGCCTAACGTGCACATCCATTACAAGAAACAATAGGAAACAAGAATTATAGACTATAATCAATTAGACTCATTGAATCTGTCACAAACAACAAGATCTAATCAATCAATGACAAGGTTCATGCATACCCAAATAAATACTAGATGAATTAGCCAAGCATACTCAAGCAATATAAATCATAATCAACAAAAGGAATTGAAGACATGAATTAAGATAGATATGATAATCAAACCATTACAAGATGTTTATGGTATGAATTAAGTCTTCTAAGTTGCTGGAAAAACATCTACCCAAACCCTTTAGTCGGCCCTAGGGTTTGGGTCTTGATAAAAACGAAGTTATGAGGTTGTATTTATAGGCAAAATCCAAACCGACCTTCCCGACACCGTCGGGGAAAATCATGATGCCGTCACATCGACATTCTTAGCGAGATTGTAGATTTTCTCGCTACGAACGCGTGGGTAGTTGAATCATCGAAATCCAAGTTCGTATGAAGGAGTTATGATCAAAACAATATCTGGTACTTCGCGCGCTCGTTGAATGATCAGCTTTATCTAGAATCTTCTAAGGTTGATATGAGTCAGTTATTCTATGACGTCATCGCCAAATCTCTGACACCCTCTTGATCTTTGTTATGACGGCGTCACGTTGTATCTGTGACGCCGTCTCCAGCTGCTGTGAACATAATCTTGAGAGATGTTGGTGTAAGTCCGTAGTCGTGTCCGTTTTTTCTCCAAATGAGCCCAAGTCACGTGTAATTCTTCCAAATGTCTTCCAAATATGAAATACCTGAAAAGGAACGATTAAGTACCTATTTTGGGCATAAATGCACGATTTAGGGGGTTAAACGACCCCGAAAAAGTGTATAAAATGACACATCATTAGATATCCTATGTCATTTACCGATTAGAGTTGAAGTGAGGACGAGTATTCTTTCAAAGAATTAGAGATACAAGTGGGTCAAAATTCCCAAACTTGTGTTTGATGAGTTAGATATGTTTGATAGAAAAACTGATGAAAATCAGCCGTCTATTTTAGAGCAATCGTTTAGTAGGAAAAGTGATAGGAAACAGTTGACTCAAACGTCTAAAGTTTTCTATGCTATACACCAAGTTCTGTTACAACATGAGGGTCCAATCCTTGAGTTCAGCCTATCAATGTGCAATGCTGATGACACATGTGTTGAAATTGACCAAATAATAATTTATTATGGCGAGAAACAACAACACGCTCAAGAAATTTACACTTGACTTGCATCCGTTACATGAAGACTGTCGATATCAGTTACCCCGATCTATCTTCTCGTTACATCATCTAATGGACCTAAATATCATATGGTGTGATTTTGACTTCGGTTCTATAAGCAACGGATTTGGTAGCCTTACAAGCTTATATTTGACGGCGGTATCAATCTATAAAAAAGCACTTCTACGTCTCTTATCCAGTTATCCATCACTTAAATGCTTCGAACTGGTAAGTTCTTATAAAAAATTCAATTCTCATAGGCTTTCATAACTTATCTGTATATTATAAGCAGGTGCAAATGATAGATCCTACAGAGGTTGATGAAGTCACCAATATTGAGCTATTAATCTGTTTACCTATGATCGAGCATCTGTCATTTTACGGTTGGATCGATCAGGTAATATTATCCAGATAATATGTTATTAAATAAACTTGGGGATTTTTTGTAAAATCAAAACAGTAATTAGATTAAAACAATGAATAGCCAATGTATGGTTCCCAGCACAGTTGAAACAAATTATGTCACCACCATAAAGAAGATAATTTTGTACGTTGAAGTAGACTCACTATTCTCAAAGCCGGAAGATGGGCCAAACTGAGTGTCTTCGATAATTGGATTTACATAGTGGTGGAAGGCAAGCTGGAAACCAGCTGCGTTGCTAGCCCTTTTTTGATTGCAAAGCCAATACGTTTAAAAACCACATCTGTGGATCTAGGTGTCATAACATTGTTGTGCATAACCCGTTGAACTAGGCTGAGTAGCTCCACCGCCTCCGGTGTAAGGAAACCAAAGGTATCAAACGCAAAGGGAATAAACACGTGTTGATTTTTTGTAGTTGCTAACCTTTGTTTTGGCTACGTTTCATTTCAAGCATTTTACTCAAAACAGTAATCCAAAAGAGCTTCCAAACGCATTAGTCCACCTTAAATACTTCTTATTAGAGGAGATGATGTTCTTTGATGAATATGGGTTAGACTTTCTTTGTCTTGTAATGCGAAGCTCTCCGAACTTGAAGAAAATTAAGCTACAGGTAAATCACATTAATCTACCTTGCATCTTCTACTTCTTATTGCTTTGATTCTGTTGCCAGAATATAATAACAGAAGAAACACTGGCAATTCAAAGACCCATTGGTATAATTTTTGCCAGGTCTTACTAAATAGTAAATTGTAAATATTTAAGATGGGAATTGATTTGCACACATTAAGATTTGATTGGGATACTCCAATCTGTGCACTGTATACTTGTACAGTCTCTAAGATTGTGCTTTATTTATTTGTACATTGAGTGTGCAAATCAAATGTAAGAGGGTGCAAATCATTCCCCCATTCAAGATGTGTCCAAATGTGTATTTGATGTAAGCCCAGTTGTATAACAATTATTCAGTGGGTCTAGAGCGGGTCATTCAAAAGTTAGAATGCCTCTATTCACTTTTTCATTTTTTACTCAAAATAAGTTTTTTTTTCAAACTGTGCCCCCAAATGATCCGTTTAGACCCGTTACCCGACCCCTCTATTTTGCCACTTATAAGAAATGCCAATACATGTTGTAGGTTAATATTGAATATCCTGAAGACTTTGAGGTTCCTGAGAACTCTATGATAAAGTCAGTTTCACTAGAAAGTTGTTCGAATATTTGGTTGGAACATTTAGAGGAGTTAGATATTAGAGAATTTTCCACCGTTTTGTGTGTGATGGAGTTTATGAAGCTTATCTTGGCCAAGTATCCTGTTCTTAAAAAGGTGCACTTAGTGCTTGAGTCTTCGGTTACTAAGGATAAAGATTTAGAGATATCAAGAATTCTCACTAGCTTCCCACGTGTATCGCCATTGGCAGAAATCATTGTTAAATCGAGGTTTTCTAGGCGTGGAGTAAATATATGCCTTGCAAGTGCAATTCAATTGTCTTGAATCGCTTTGGTAGAATACAAGTAATCTTTGAATAATCAAGCAAGAACTAGATAGAGAGTGAGTGGAAGGAAGGATGTATTCTAGAGAGAGAAAGTAAGAAACATATAATTCATTAGGCAAATGAGAATACAAAACCAACCAACACCCTCTCCAAGGCATGGAGAGGGGTATTTATACTCATATTGGCAGGCCATGGGCCTTCTAAGGCTTTCCATGGGCCTTGGGCCATATTAGCTTATTACGGGCTTAGACTAATATATATTGGAAGTGACCAAGACTTTTCTTATTCCTAACAATCCCCCCCTAAGGGAGGTCACTCCAATTTACAAAACTTTAAACCTAGCATACTATGCTTCATCTTTAGTCTTCAGCTCGTGAACTTCTTTACTTGATTTTCCCTTGTGAATATGTTGTAGTGATTATTGACTTTAGGATCGAGCTTGTTCCTTTATCATTAACTTGTATGTGAGAATGTGATCTTGAGCATCGTAAGATCATCAACCAAGCATAATCTCTTCGCCATCTTAATGAACTTTGCCATCTTGTGAAACTTGTGATTTTGGACCGACATGCTCATACCTTTCTTGATTTGTTGACTTGAAAAGCTTTAATGTTGCATCTTTCTTAAAATTCTTTAACTTTAACACTTCGTCACTTCGAGAAAGACGTTCGGTATCAGAGTGACGGAAACTTCTTTGAAGTTCTTTGACTTTAATACTTTGTCACTTCAAGAAAGACGTATGGTATCAGAGTAGCGGGAGTCTTGAAACATGTACTTGAGCTTTCATGATGTCTTTATGTTTGTCGGTCTGGTATGAGCATGTGGCTATGAATCTTGTGAGACAGCGGGAAACAGGTACCTTCACCATCATCTTTAAGTTTCCTGCAATAAAACAGTTAGCAATAAAGAGTAGGGACAAATATGGCTTTGTCATTTGCCCTTGTTTGGTTGGAGTAACCTTCGAATCTGTGAGGATCGACCTGTGATCAGGTAGATTCAATTTTAAGAAGAATATCCTTGACAGGATTTCCAGCTGAAGTATAGAATCTTTCTAACACATGTGTATTAGATTCATCAAACTCAGCATGTTCTCATTATCCGAACGTCTCAAAGCAGACAACACGATAAGAGTGAACCAGCGAGTTACTATCTCACTGATTGAAGGAAAAATTGATTTGAAAATCAATCGATGTGTTACTTGTTAAAGTGGTTTTGTAACACATCGAGAGTGTTAATCATTTCAAAAATTCATCATCAACCGTTAATTCATAACCTGGAACAAGTTTGATTCTTATAGAATCGCACCATCGTTTCTTTCCAGTTGTCACAAGTTTGATTCATATAGAATCGCACAAGTCACCTACCATGAGCTTGTTTGATGTTGACTCAAGCAGGATTTCCATCTTCACTTTGAATTATATCACTCGGATGTTCTGGCAAGATCACAAGGATAATGCGTCGGACTCTATATATATATATATCTTGTTATTCACATTGTGTGACTTAGCAAGAAGAATTTGACAAGTGTCCTAATGAGATTTATGGATGATCTCTTTTGGCTCTAGACTCAATAGTGCACTTTGATTTTAGTGATCGGAGGCTGGAGCAGACTGCCACCTTTTCAATATCAACCAACTCGGAGTGAGAAAGTCGATAGAAATGTGTGTAATCTCGGTGAGAAATGAAACAAGAGTCTTTTGAGAGACCTTGAGTATCTAGGGAGTGTTGTGCTTAGCGTCACTGGGTCCATGACTGTCTTCAATGTCAGACAACATCTTAGTGCTTCCGACAACTTATGTATTAACCCAGTTTCTGCCTAAGTGTATGGAGGGCTTCTTTCTTTTCACCCTTTATCCTTACATTTCTTTTTCATTATTCAACCCCTTCAATGCTTACCGAGACTTCATAACTAACACCTTGTTGGGTTTGTTCCAGTGTTAGCTCCATCTCAGTCGGCATTATTCCCTTTTCTCACTTTTTCTCCTTTTATCATACCTAAGGACTTCTACACTACCTAGTGGATATCCCTGGGTAGATCCCTCTGGTTCTGGCTGGATCATGGGATTTGAATACATATACCTAACCACCTTATAACTCCATAAAATTAAGTACATGGTCGGTCTTTTTGGGTATTCCATTATAATCACAAACCAAAATTATTGAAAAACTTCATTCAAAGTGTTTGATATAAATATCAAAAGTTTTACACTTTGAATGTTTTTAATCATCACTAAAAGCTCCCCTTTAACATGTGCATCGTAATCATAGTACATGCTAAGTGTGGAGTGCATTGAGTCCATTTTATTTGATCACATCTTTCAATACAAGTTAGATCCAGTTTAATCACATTTTCTCCCCTTATTCAAACTGTTAATCCCTTGATATTTTGGATATCAATTGATTAAACTTTCGGGGACAAATAGTTACACACATTCTAATTGGAACATTTTAATGTTCCCCCTTAATTTTTGAGGGTATTTAAGATAGTGCTAAGTATAATAATTTGAATTTTTTTGAATTTTCTATGAAATTATTGAAAATTTTATACTCGAGAACTCCTTATTATCACCATATGTCTACACTACATATTAATATATTCACAAATTTTATTATTTACAAGATTTGACCTGAATGATAAGGACATCATATGATAGAATCATATGGTCCTTTGTAGTAGCTGAAGGTCTCCTCTGTAAGGTCTTCCACCAACAAACATTTCAAGACTTTGCATCAACCTCATATCTTTAAGTTTCTTGTCAATGGCTTTAATCATCACTCGGGTTCTCTGCTTGTCTTGTTTTGACCATTTTCTCTTCAACAAATAATCCATTTGAATCCCAGTAGCAATATCCCAGTAGCAATATCATTCAGGGACAAAATGTTACACACATTCTAATTGGAACATTTTAATGCTCCCCCTTAATTTTTGAGGGTATTTAAGATAGTGCTAAGTACAATAATTTAAATTTTTTTGAATTTTCTATGAAATTCTTGAAAATTTTATACTCGAGAACTCTTTATTATCACCATATGTCTACACTACATATTAATATATTCACAAGTTTTATTATTTACAAGATTTGACCTGAATGATAAGGACATCATATGATAGAATCATATTGTCCTTTGTAGTAGCCGAAGGTCTCCTTTGTAAGGTCTTCCACCAACAAACTTTTCAAGACTTCGCATCAACCTCCTGTCTTTAAGTTTCTTGTCAATGGCTTTAATCATCACTCGGGTTCTCTGCTTGTCTTGTTTTGACCATTTTCTCTTTGACAAATAATCCATTTGAATCCCAGTAGCAATATCATTGAGACTGGTGCGAACATGGTTGAGTGTGCCGTCGCTAAACTTGTGAAGTTCATTGGTGCGCATCAAACAATTTCTGTTCATGTCATCTTGATATATAATTCCTTGGATATCACGGTAAGCAGTGTATGGAGTCTTTTTACTGATGTCTGAACGATACGTGTCAGGTTTGGTTAGGTTTATCTTCTTTTGATATCTTTCAACTACCAGATTAAGTGCAAACTGTTCATCCACATTGAGATTCGTCAGCTTATTCTGAACAAGAAGAAGTAACATATCTTCAATATCATCGCGGCGAAGTCTTTTGAAGTCGCCTTCTCGAAACTTATAGAGCTTATCATATTGTCTTCGAACTGTGATCTCTTCCAAATGTTTGTAACCAAAGAATTCCATGATCTTGAGACTTGTAACAGCAATAATCCTGTGTCTTGAATAGACGTCTTTCGAAGTTTCCATGTTGGTAGCATATCTATAAAATCTCTGACGTTTTGGTCCCCAGTAATATGTTCCCCAGTAGGCGTGTTTGTCGTAGACTACTTGTGCCTTACTCCATGTACTTCTAGGAATCTTGTCTTCAATTCATTTAATATGACCGTATTCAGCAGCCTTTGTCTTGGTAATTGAAGTTATGTATTTGCGACTTGAGCTTCCTTCTTTTAGATATTCAAGATCATTGTTTATGAAGTGATCATATGGGATGATTAGACGACCTCGTGCATTCGGAATTAAAGGAAGTGGCTTGCTAAGATCATGGGGATACGGTCTTCCTTTAGGATTATGCCAATCTAACTGATCATTGGTAGCTTTGAATACTTCTTCCAGATGGTATTCTAACTCCACTACACTCTTGCACGTGCCTTTCATGAGATCATATGTTAGACCAGTCAACACATCTTGAGTTAGATTTTGAATGTTGAACCGATTCATTATAAAAGCAGAGAAATCAATGGGAGTAGACAGAAACTCATTTAATGAGGATGTTGTGCCTGAAGCTTGTGCTAACTTAGTCATCTACTGTTGAGCAGGTCGGTCGTTAACCATCTTTGTTTTGTTCCATTCTCGATCAGGAGTTCGAGAGCCAGATGGATTCCATAATAGCTCATCAACATCTATTGCCTCTCTGACAGGAGATACATCATCATTTCCTGTATTGAACTCTTGATGAGATGGTTCTTCTAGATCATCAACCCTTTAATCATGCTCCTTTTCTTGAGCAAACTTGCCTGATGATTTTAGTAGAGATCTGGTCGTACCTTTGGAAGAACTTGTAGACTTTGACTCCTTTTGAGTTGCTTCTTTTGATGACTCTTCCTTGCCTGATCTTTATCGCTTTGACCTACGGTTTGATCTAGCGGAGGGTTCTTTATCTTTGTCTTGATCATCACGTCCTCGCTTTAGTGTCACAACCTCATCGTATGAGGAGAGAAGGTCTTTGTCAGAGTTATATGCTTCGAGTAATGCTCTGTATAGATTCTTCTGAACATCGGATCTGTCAATAGAGTTATTTTCCTCCATTTTATCCATGAGAATCTTTTTTAACTCGAGTTCTGAGAGCGAAGAGGCTACTGCGTAAGACATCTGAGGTTGATTGGTTGATCTAACCAACACTTCAGCTCCCAGAGTTTCGGTAACATACTTCTCAACTTTTGTCATAATCTTGGATGTTTGAGCTTTGACCTGCTCCTTGATTATTCTTTTCACATTGGAATCAAGTGAGTTGAGAAATTCTTGAATCTATTCCTGAGCTTCTTCTCTTAGCTTATCCGATTTTAATTAGAGAGTCACGTTTACTTCATCTTTCATCTTGGAAGTAAGATAGTTGTCAACAATGCCCGGAATAGATGCTAATGCTTCAACAAATTGATTTGTTTGTTTGTGTTCAGACAGGTCAGACTCCAATGAGGAAACCCTGCGTTCAAATCCAAATAGGGATGCAAAGTTTAGGATTTCAGGCAAAGTTATTGTTGGAATAGTTGTTGTTGTTGTGGAATCATGTGTTTGTTGTTAAGGTTGAATGATTGGAATGGGTGTTTGAGGGATGATAGTGGCAAAGGAAGGTGTAACGGTAACTACTGCATTTGGATTTAGAAGTGAGTCGATACCTGTATTCGGAGAGGGATTAATGAATTTAGCCACCAAATCTGATGAAACAGAGGAGCTTTGTTGTTGCACTACTGGAGGTTCATTAGTTATAGTTATGTGAGCTTCTTCCGTTTCTTGATTGGTTTAAGCATTTATCATTTCGGCATCACTTCTACTCAGGTTGATATTTAAGTCTCCATACAGTTCCCCATTATCATCATCTTCTTGATCCTCTCCCATAGTATCATCATCCTCTTGATTTTCATCTTCCTCCGTGAGTTCATAATTAGATGGTGTTGAAACTTTCTTATTAGAGGTCACGTCATCATTATCATCATCTGCTTTTTCTCTTTTTTCTTTTTCTTGATCATCTGCTCTGTATGTTAACAAGTTTGGGTGAACAAAATTATCTCCTTTATCATCTAATTCAGTTCTTTGGCTGTCATTCTCTTGATCATCGTCTTCATCAGCATTATCATCATTGTCATCATCACTGTCATGCTCCTCATCTTCTCCTTGACTGAAAGTCCAGGATTCTTCTTCACTCTCTGATCTGTATTCGGGTACATCGGGAACCTCTGGTTTGTCACCAGCTCCTTCATTTATACCAGATCCTGTTTGTTGTTGCTCATCAGGAACCTTTGACAGAATGTCAACTCCATCACCTGAGCCACTTGCGTGAGAGATATGGAATTCTTTCATGCTTCTCTTGGTTGCCAACTTCATTTGTTCTGCTTCTGATAATGCAACTTCAGATAGTACTGTTAAACCTTTTGACTTTGTTGTAGCAGGCTTATCAGGCTTTATCTTTGGAGATGATTCATAGTCAGTCTTTTTCTTTGTAGCTTTTGACTTGGGAGCTTTTTCACCAGTAGCATAGGCACGGTAAGTCTTAAAAGCTTCAGAGTCTAACATAGCTTGATTGGTTAAGCGCTGAGGAATAATAGCATCATATTCTTGTGTGTCCTTATGTTTTGAAATGACTCTTATAGTGGTGAACATGAAGTCATCCCTGGCATAATGCCAAAACATCTTGTTTCTCCTTGGAATTGCTTGATCCTTTGCCATGAAGTAGTCAACAATGACTTTGGTGAAATGTGGATAATACATGTCATTGTTCTTTTTAGAATTCTTGTTCTCCACTTGAAACACCAAGTCTTCCTATAGTAGATATACATAGTCAACCTTCTTATTGTGATACATGCCCCAAAGAATCTAAGCACGTGACAGGCGAAGACTTTCCAGAGCAGTAGTCTTTCCACTTAGACACTTGTTGATTATGGCAGCAAATGATCTCCATGGTTGATGCATGTGGTTGACATTAACATCAGATAAAAACTTGATTTCACCAGTATGTCCAAGATCTCTGATAAAAGATAGAATATCCTCTTCAAGTGTAGGTTCTTCAAATTTCTGACCAGGGAGTTTAGGGCAAATCTTAAGCATATCTCTGAAGGTATCAACATTAATAGTATGACTTTTGCTATTCAACTTGAAACGTAGTGACGAGTGATGTCTGGTGACAGTTACCCAGAATTCTTGCATGTATATCTCAGGAACATCAGCAGAGATCTTAAATGCATTGTAGAATGGAGTGAGTTTGAGAGCATCTAGCACCACTAGAAAAGTAGGTTTCTTGGATTTGAGAGTTGAACTCAGTCGGAGATGGCTTTTCCTTATCTTGAGACGATTTTTAGGTGCGACAAGAGCATCATCCAACTCCTTTTGTTGTTCTTTTGTAGTGTTCATGATTCTGCTAAGATAGGATCAATACAGTTTATGTACAATCAATGTTATACAATGTACTATAAAGACCTAGTTAGTGAGCGTGTGAAGTTGATTCAGGATGGGAACGAAGCTTTAGAAACTTTAAGACTTTTTGCACTTATTAAGATCTATTCATTAAAATGACTACTTAAGCTAACTTTTTTAGAGTGAGAAATTAACCAATTTTAATTATCTCCCTAATTAAGATTTTTAAGTCACCTTTTAAAATAAAAATTTGATCTTAAGTGTTTAGGGTCTTTTGAAGCAAAAATGATTTCTTAGGAAAATTGTTCGGTTCCTAATATAATCAAGTTGTTCGGTTCCTTCTACAACGAGTTGTTCAGTTCCTACTATCTAGTGAGTTATTCGGTTCCTACTATCAGAGGGTTGTTCGGTTCCTACTGTCAGAGCGTTGTTCAGTTCCTTCATGCAACAAAGTTGTTCGGTTCCATCTATCAATACAATTGTTTGGTTCCTTTTACCCACACAGTTGTTTGGTTCCTTCTACAACATAGTTGTTCGGTTCCTGCTACACATGAGTTGTTCGATTTCAGGTGGTAACCTAGTTGTTCGATACCAACTCACAAAAGTTGTTCAGTTCAAATGACAACGAGTTGTTCGGTTCTGTTTTCAACGATTCACAAACAAACATTTTAAGCACTTAAACACACTTTATTAGCATGCATATGGTAAAACAATCATTGAGATACTACGAAAACAACATTTAAGCCAAACCATAACACATATGATAAAGAACGAGCCTAATATATCCACGAAAGCACATTTATATAACACACTTCTATCAATGACACGTTTTAATGATTCAAGCATACTTAAGAATACTTAAGACCACTTTCCTACACAAAACCCATCAACATAATACAATAAAACTCAAAACCCAAATTTTCAAGGAAACAATCGAGCAATTCCCATTCATATGTTAACAATACAGAAAACTATTTTAAACACATACATTAGACACCTAATGCTACAAAACCCCACAACTAATTTGATGTTTTAACCACTTTTGATTTTCAAGAACCCTAATTGAAGAATTAGGGATTTCGAGTTCAAACTTGGATGAAACACCAATTCCTTAGAGATTTGAGTAGATTAGGTGGTAGAGAACATGTTATTTGTAATACCTTTGTGATTAAAATAACTGGTTATTGAAGAATGAAGGATGGCGATCGTGTGAGTGTGTGGGAGGAAAAGAATGTGTGTTTTGTGTGTTTGACGATCAGGGTGGGTTAGGTGGGTTATTAGACAAGTTTTGATTTTTTACATATTTGGCCCCTCGAGTTTGAATACCCTTTTATTTTGCATGTGTAAGTTTTGTAAGGCATATATAAGTTAAACAAATAGCATACCTACAGACTTAAGTTTTCAAACACATAAACACATAACCATTAAGGCACACATAAGCTATACTTCATTAACTTTTCTTAAAGAGTGTTATTCCGTTATTGTTTAAAAGCCTTTTTCCCTTTAAGCACATTTTATTTTAAAGAAGATATTTGACATTTGCTCCCCCTCAAACGCTGACCCGTTTTCTATTTAAAGAGTTGTAGTCGTTGTTTGAGATGACGAATGCCATTGAAAAAGCATTTTCTGATGAAGCAATGTTATATTTTTGAAAATCAACAAACACAAAAATAAGATTTCTCTTATTTTAACACATAAGTGCACTGACACGTACACTTATGGAATATAGGAAGCACGGGTTGTGATGCAAAGTAATCACAAGCCTTTGCATGGTCATAAAGTAGACCATGCCCGAGAATAAATTCCTGTTGAGAGGTCAAGTTTCCTTTTTGACGGAATACTTGCCTTTAAAATGATGTCCGGGTTACTATCTGAAATAATAGCAAGCCATTTGGCATGTTTTGAAAACATTTGTAACTTCTGCTCGAACTTCATTTACAGCCTCGTATCATTATTGAATGACATTTCTAAGACCGTAAATGTTATCGATTTTTAGAAGACATGCCTTTATTACCTCTTTTCATATTTTTTTATTTTTAATTTTTTCTTTGGTTTTATAGATTTTATATTTTTGTATTTTGTTTTTATAAAAGTTTTCTAAAAATGAAAAATCTTTTTGGTTTTTATGGTTTTATGTATATACATATGATACATGATATGTGAATAGGTACCACCACTATTCATCAACTTCATCTGCCAATTGTTTCAGAGTCTCCGGCGTAAAACTCCGCATTCCCAGCTTGTTGATCAGAAATTCAATTCTTCTCGGCCAAGAGCCTTTAGTGAAAGATGTCCGCCAGTTGATACTCTCCGTATTGACAAAGTAACAGTTCGATCCACCACCAATTCTCACATGCCCTTGATAAAGTGAAATCTAATGTCTATATGCTTGATCTGGAATGTTGAACGTTGTTTGTAGCATAAGGCAATAGCGCTTTTGTTATCACAGTACATTGTAATTTGTTTGAAACCAAAGCCATAAGTCGTAAAGCTGTGACCTCATCCAAAGGATTTGACACAACAGCCAACAAAGCAATAATTCAGCTTCGTAACTGGATATCGCAATGCTTTTTTGCCCTTTTTGTATGGCCAACTGATAAGTCTATCTCCCAAAAACTGCATACTACCAGATGTGCTACGGCGTGTATCTTGACAACCAGCATGATCCGCATCTGCAAATGCTGTTAGAGCAATCGAAGAATCCTTCGGATACCATAGTCCCCGATTGACGGTTCCTCTTAGATACCGAAAGATCCTTTTGACCGCATGTAAGTGCTTTTCGGTAGGCCGAGCCTGATACCGGGCACACATGCATATAGCAAATTGTAGGTCAGGTCTACTGGCTGTGAGATAAAGGAGGGTGCCAATCATGCCACGATAGTGTGACGGATCAACGGCTTTCCCTTCTTTATCCTCATCCAGTTTGGATTTCTCCACCATGGGAGTATCCACTGGGTCACAAGAGTCAAAACCGTATTTCTTTAAAGATTCAAGGGCATATTTTGACTGGTTAATAAAGATGCCTCTGGGACTTTGAGAAATCTGTAGTCCTAAGAAAAATGAGATTTTTCCCATCATTGACATCTTAAATTTTGAACACATGATTTTAGCAAATAGGTCACACAGTTCAGTTGTAGACGCAACAAAGATAATATCATCGACATATACTTGTACCAGAAGTAATTCCTTACCTTCCCTACGGATGAACAGAATAGGATCCACTGAGCCTTTGGAGAAGTCTTGGGATATCAGGAACGAAGACAACATATCATACCACGTGTGTGGAGCTTGTTTCAACCCATAAAGAGCTTTCTTTAGCTTGTACACGTGATTGGGGTTATCTGGATCCACAAACCCGTTTGGCTGGCTAACATAAACCTCTTCCCGCAGATTACCATTCAGAAAGCAGTCTTCACATCCATTTGGTAGACGACCATGTTCATGTGAGCGGCAAACGCGAGAAAAATCCTTATAGCCTCTAATCTTGCAGCCGGAGCAAAAGACTCTTCAAAATCGATTCCCTCCTCTTGACGGTAACCACGAGCCACTAACCGAGCTTTGTTCTTTAAAATTCCTCCCAGTTTGTCTAGTTTCACTTTGTAGATCCATTTCAAAGTAATAACCATAATTTTATCTGGTCGGGGTACGTGCTCCCACACTTCAAGTCGTTCGAACTCATTGAGCTCTTCTTGCATTGCCTCGATCCATCACGATTGAGTTAAAGCATCTTTATACATCTTGGGTTCAACAGCAGTGAGGAAAGCATCGTAATAACAGAAAAGAGCTTGCTCATGTTGTTGTAGTCTTGTGGAAACTGGTCGAGCGAGTTCACCGATTATATTTTCAAGTGGATGATCCTTCGTCCATTTGCTATTGTGTTCAGAAATTTGGTGATCGAGTTGCACAATCGTATGAATAGAATTCGATGATGAAGATTGATCAGAATGAACTTCTGGAATTGGGACACCAAAGTACGGATCGTTACCCATATGTGCAACTTTAATATCATGATTGTCCTCTTCAACATCGTTAGGAATGACGGGAGGTTGAGTTTCTGGTGATGTTTGAGAGTTACTTGGTGATGGTGCATCTTGATCAACATTTGTTGAGGAAGGTGAACCGGTTGAGTCAGCTGGGACTGGAGCAACTACTTCAACAACTGGAGCAATGACTTTAGGGGCTGGTAAATCAACACTGGGTGGAGGAGTGAGTAATTCATCAAACTTCGGTTGAAACAGGATATCGCAGTCAGTTCGTGATGGTGGTACAAGCGATGTTGATGGAGTATGGTTTGGCACGAGTCCTGAACTGATTGTTGCAGGAGTCATTTCATGAAGCGTGGGTCCTAAACTGATTTGTTCAGAAGCCATTGCAGTCAGCTCATCAAAATCTACATGAATTTTCTCAATGATTCGTCTGGTACGTCAGTTGTAAATTCAAAATGCTTTCTTCGTGGGTGCATAACCAATGAAAATACCAATAGCAGCCTTTGGTTGTTACTTACCCAAATTCTCACTATCATTTGTTGGATAACAGAGTGCACCAAATATATAAAAGAAAGATAAGTCAGGAAGTTTGTCATGTAAAAGCTCATATGGTGTTTTACCGTGACGAAGGCGTATGATGGAACGATTTTGGGTGTAACATGCGGTAGCAACTGCCTCTGCTCATAAGAATAACAGAGCTTTTGCATAAATCAACATTGTGCGGGCAGCTTTAATTAGCGTACGATTCCATCTTTCAACGACACCATTTTTCTGTGGAGAGCAAGCTACAAATGTTTCGTGAGAGATACCAACCTTCTCATAATATTCACGCAACGTTTGATTAACAAATTCAGTTCCATTATCTGTTCTTATGTGTCGAAGAGATACTTTTAGCCGCAGTTGGATCATCTTAAGAAACTTGATTATGAAGTCTGGAGCTTCATATTTTGACCTTAAGAACTTAACCCATATGAATTGTGAGTAATCATCAACAATGACGAGGATGTACTTCTTTCCATTAACACTTGCAACACGCATTGGTCCATAAAGATCCATGTGTAACAGATAGAGTTTTTCTTGATTGCTGTCTTCAAATTTAGGTTTGTGGGGTTTCTTCTTGCTCTTACCCATTACGCATGCAGAACATATATGGTCCTTTTCAAATTTAAGCTTAGGGAGACCTCGAACAAGACCAAGTCTAGCTAAATGGTTGATTGCACCAAAGTTTAGATGAGACAAACGCCGGTGCCATAGCCAGGACTTAGTCTTTGAGGCCTTTGACAAGAGACATATAGGAGAGGATGCCATCATGTCTCCAAGGGACAGAGTATACAGATTGTTGCCTCGAGATCCAGTCAATAAATCAACACCTTCTAAATTACAAATGAAACAGGTGTGTTGACGAAAAGCAACCTCAAGGTTCGAATCACAAAACTGCCCAACGGAGAATAAGTTGTGTCCAAGTCCTTCCACATAGTAAACCCTTGAAATCGTAACATTCCCAATCTGATAATCACCATATCCCAAAATCTTTGCCACATGATCATTTCCGAATTTGACTGTACCCAAAAATTTATTGATGAAATTGGTGAGCTGAGAGCGATCTCCGATCATATGCTTGGAGCAGCCAGAGTCCAAATACCAGAGGACAATTTGGACGACCTGCATTCATTAAGAGAGGAAGATGGAACATCGGAAATTATGGATCCCCAAGATTTACTGGGATCCTTTTTGTTAGCAGATACAGATTGAAGAACCTTAGATTTGCTAACAGTAACATTAGTGTTAGAGTTTCTAGGTTTCCATGAATAGACCAATGTTACAGCAGGTTTAGATGTTTCATTATCTAGAACAACTGGTTTCCTAAGGGGGGCTTCAGTAGTAGTGGAAATCCTAGTTGAAGGGCACGCATTTCCTACGATAGTAAAGGTCCGACCAGTAGGTCTCCAAATATATCCGATAGTTGTAAACATCTTTCCTGTTGGTTTCCAAACTTTTTTATTTGTTTGTTTCTTAGTAGATTTAGATTTTGCACGAGCATTCACATTATTGATATAATCAAGAACACACAAATCATGATTATTATAAAGCATGCAACCATTACACTTAACACATTTAAGTTCAGAATTTGCTTTAAGCTTGGAATGCTGCACATAAGCAGTTCCTTTAGGTGCAACAACATTATCTTTATTCTTCAAACTAGATTTAACTTTCTTAGGATGGGCTTCTACTTTATTCATCTGAGTACTACTTTGTGTTTGCATAATCTTATCTTTCTTTGTATTACCTGAAGGCTATGATCCGCAAGCACTAGTAGATGGTTTTACTCCAACATAGGTTTGTTAGAAGCTAGGTTTGATGTAGGGGCCTTTTTTGTGATTGTGTTTCTTGAGGATGTGACGGTCTTAGTGAATCTAACTCTTTTGACTTTATTCATTGGGGTTACAACCAATAATTGTTCTCCTGAATTGTTGATACTAGGGCAGGTTTTACTGATTTTTGAAATCAACTCCTAAATTAGTTTAGTATACTTACAAGCAGATTCTAAGGTTAGGTCTAGGGGATAGTTTGCTTTAATATGATCGATTAGATCCTTAAGAACTGTAGCTTCTTCCTGAGTGTGTTGAATATAGGCAGAGTGAGCTGAGCTTTTGTATAACAATTTAGGGGTTATTGGTTCCGTATTAATCTCTGGATCACTATGATGATGTGTAACTTCATAATTAGCTAAATCTTTTCCTTTGAGTTTCCTAGCAGTGCCTTCATTCTTCATAGAGATCATGTTACCCAAACTGTAACCATGATAACCAATCACACATGCTGCTTCTTATGCAATCGATCCATATAGATGAACAAAGAAAACAAAGATCGAATATAATCAAACCAAATCGACGAGCAGCCATGGTATTAGGGTTTCGCATAAAAACCCTAATAATGATGATGATCAAAAAGAATGTATACGATGAGGTCCAGATCCATCATCATAAATCAACTACACCAAGAAACCCTTAATAGTAACAATGATTTACAATTGTATTGCATACCAATTAAGGTAGAGAGGACAATTATAAATATTGTTATATCAATTAACTCAAAAACCCCATAAAACTTTAACCACAAATCGATTTCTTGAAAATTAGGGTTTTAGGGTTTCTTCAAAAACCTTGTAGATCCTAGATCAAGAGCCCCATGGCTCTGATACCAATTGATAAGATCGTTTAAGCTCAAGATTGGTTAGATCTTATATATCTAGGATTGACAATAACAATGAAAACAATATGCACAGCGGAATTAAACAAAGACAATTGTTATTGAACAAGGTTTTCTTCATTGAACGTTTCCCTATTACCCCAACTATAACTTGGGGCTACACCAACTACTATGGTGTACTAACTAACTAACTAACTATGGTGTACACACACACACCTTTACTATTCGACTCTCATCAGTCGATGTTTCTATGGATGGATAAAACTACACGCCTATGATCTCTTTATATAGGGAGAGATCATGGCTTACAAAGGAAGTAAATCAATAGATAAGGAAACTATGACATTCACATTCACATTTAACAAATCCATTATCCACAAAAGAATTCGCATTTTAAGTACATAATATCTTTTCTCATCACTTGTTCCAAAGTCCGTTCATTTTCGAGTCAAAAACTTGATTCAGCTTAACATTCAAATGTTTTTTGACTCAATAACATGTAGTTCCACACAGCCCTCTTCATTTGATAAAGACATTTTGGACTTCAAAAAGTTCAACCAACCAAATGTTTTGGTTGGAATGAGCTAAATAAGCCTTCAGAGCTTTTACTAATAGAAAATTTCATCCCTAAAACAAGCTTTTGTATGTTCAAACCCCCATGAACCCTCCATGTGAAAGCTGTGGGTGTGGGCCTTTTCTTTGACGTACCACACATCAAGTTCGCATGAATGGTGTTTATGTTTCTTTAAACTTGTGTTAACCAATAACTGACTTTAGGAATTCTTTTGAACCTCACCATGGTGGGTCTAAATAGAAAGTGTGGGTTTGAAGAATTCACAAAATTCTGAGACCAAAAGGCTTGTTTAGCAGATAATTCAGTTTGTGGAACAAATCGTGTTGAAAAATCTTTATAAAGTTGGTTAAGAGCAGCATAATCTATCGGTGTGGTATCAACTGATTTTCCTTATTCTAACATCAATTACTTATTTTATAAGCATTTTGGAACGACTCTCTTCAGCAAGTGTTTAAGGTCCTTCTTCTGATCCAGGAATCCAATAACTAGTTGAACAATAATATCACCAACTATGCTTTGGTTTTCGACTACTGAGCTTTGATCTGCAGATAGAAGGATTTGAAAACCTAGATCTTGTTAGTGGATTATCAAGAAAAACTAAAGGTTTCGTCAACAATGAAACAGGTTTGTGAAGATTGATCTCTTTTAAAAACATATTATCTAGAAAATGTTTTTGATTCTGCTTTTCTAGAGCTATTTCTCTAATCAAATGTTCCTAGATTCTACTTTCCATAAAATCATTTTTAGAAGAGTAACTGTTTGTAATAAACATTCCTTTTCTTTTAAATGTTCTGAAAGAGTTTGTTTAAGATGATCAATCTCTACAGACTGTGCACATGTGTCTGAAACGTTATTATGACTCTTTGAATCAACATTTTGTCCTTCTTCAAACACTTTAACTTGTTTCCTTAGATCTTTCACTCAGCAGTAAGGTATCCATTAACACTCTTAATTTTCTAGATTTTATCTGGAACAATTACAACTTGGTTTTTTAGTTGTTCCATCACAGATAATATAAATCATAAATCATCTTGTTGTGCAGAGGAGTTAGAATTCTGAACAGTTGCTTGTTGTGATTCAATCACATACTGACAATAAAGAATGATATTGATATCACTGGTTATTTTAGTCTCTGAATGATTCACAACATTCGACTGTTAAGAAGACGACATCACATACACAGCTTGATTTATCACATTATTATTCATATTATCATGATTGTGTACCTCAGCAAGAGCATCTGAACCATAATGAGATAAATTCGCCATGAGAGCAACTTTGGCAGATTTAAGTTCGTCACAATCAAAGTCATATGCATCCAAATCATCAACTTGATAAGCAGCATTGTAAGTAATGACAGTCTGTGTGCTTTGACCTTCAGGAATATCTGGATCTGTCAAAAAATCTTGTTCCTCCTCATTTAGAATTTGACCATGTGCTTGAGCTTGTACCAGCAACACTTTCTCCTTATACCATGAATCATCCCTTTTTCTCTTTAGTTTGGTGCACTGTCTAGACATGTGGCCTTCCCCTTTGCAGTTGTAGCAAATAACCATCCTCTGTTTTCCAGAATTGCTTCCACTTGCTCCTGGAGTGTAAGTCCTTGAAGTACCCGCAGCAAAAGAAGTTTGTCTCCCCTGAATTGGTTGTAGTGTAACTCTTCCATTATTGATGGTAGCTTGTTGCCTAGGGTTAGACGAGTTTCTTAGCTGATTATTGGTAGTGGGATAATGGGAGGTGACAACTGCAGTAAAAAACGACATCATGTGATTGATGGCATCAATGGGATCATCACCTTTCTAGAACACTAGAACAATTAGACCGGAGTCTTGTTAGGAAAATTCAGATTGTTGGTTAATTTAGGGAGGATATTCTAATTGAGGGATGGATGATGATGGAGAATAAACGTTGTGGTGAATTGATGATTGAAAATCATTGGATGGATAAGTTACTGAAAGAGGTGTTGATGATTGATGAGTTGAGTATTGTTGAGACTGATAAGGTGAACCATACTGTGGAGATGGATATGTTGAAGCTGGTGGTTGAAGTTGAGTGTTTTGGTAAGTGTGTTGATGAGTTTGATAAGGTGACTGTGTTATTTGGTGAGATGCAACTAAAGCAAGAGGATCGGAGTTACGTTCATGCATCAAACGAACTTCATTTGCATGTCGTTCATGTTGTTCCAAGTAAGCATGAAGCTGATCAACATTAGTAGTATGCAAGTCTTTGACCAACTTAACATCAGTAACATATTTGCTCCATTCATCAGGAAGTGTGTTCGGAAACTTGGTATTAACTTTAAATTGCTCCAGTGGCAGCTTGTAGATGTCCATATCATTGAGTAGCAATGTGAATCTCAATTAGTACTCGTGTAACGACTCTCCTTTCTTGTAAGTGAACTTATCAAATTCATCGTACAACTTACACTCTCGTTCTTGCTTTGTTAACGACGTTCCTTGCATGAGCAGTTTAATCTTCTCCCAAAGATCCTTGGCTACACGATGTTGACTCACAAGAGCATAAATTTCTATTGGAAGGCCTTGGAGAATGATATTAATTGCTTTGATGTCACAATCAGCTTGAATGGCTTCTGTAGGAGATAACTCAGAATATCTCTTAGGTCTAGTCACTCCATTTTCCTCAATTGAAGGCCAAATGAGTGGACCATTTTCAACGAATTCAAGAATCATTCATCCATGTTGTCTATTTAGCATGTATAGTTCCATTATGCTTTTCCACGAATCATACATATTCTTTTCCAACATAGGTGGACGATTGTCGGCACCCGAAAGAATCGCTTTGTCAGCAAGAGTCGTCATTTGATTGTTACAAAGATTACTTGGTTGATCGGACGGTGGTAGAAAGAAATTGTGTTTGGTTGAGTGGTTGTTGAGTCTTGAAATAATTCTTGAAACTACACGGGATTTTACAATTCTCGATAAAACCGGGAAAACAAGTTAATGTTTCACGGGATTTTACAAGTCAAAGAAATAACCGTATAATTTAGAAATGAGGTGATAGGTTTCAATTGGAAATGACTAGTTCGGTTCTTAATCAAAGTGATTAGTTCGGTTCTCTAACAGACTGACTAGTTCGGTTCTCAAGTGAATTGATTAGTTCGGTTCTCAGGCAAACTGACTAGATCGGTTGTCAAGTAACAATGACTAGTTCGGTGCTCAAGTAACAATGACTAGTTCGGTTCCAAGTAACAATGACTAGTTCGGTTCCAAGTAACAATGACTAGTTCGGTTCCAAGAGAAAATGACTAGTTCGGTTCCAAGAGAAAATGACTAGTTCGGTTCCAAGAGAAAATGACTAGTTCGGTTCCAAGAGAAAAAGACTAGTTCGGTTCCAAGAGAAAAATGACTAGTTCGGTTCCAAGAGAAAATGACTAGTTCGGTTCCAAGAGAAAAAGACTAGTTCGGTTCAAACTAAAATCAACTAGTTCGGTTCCAACTAATAACAACTCGTTCGGTTCCAACTAAAACAACTCGTTCGGTTACAACTACGACGACTAGTTCAGTTATAACTATGACGAAACCAAATTTTTCAAAACTAAAAAAAACACATTTTTGATTAATTTTTTGCAAAAAATCTTGTACAACTAGTGTTACTAACCCTATAGGAACAAGAAAAATAACAACTTTAAGGTTTTTAAGCCGAAAAATTTTAAATCAAGATTTTGCTCTTTGTAAAGGTTTTGAACACAAATCAAAAGACAAACAAAAAAACTAAACACACCACTCCATAGCTCTTGATACCAATTGAAGAATACTAGTAATCTTTTATATTATACAAGAACTAGAGAGATAAGTGGTTTGGAAAGTTTCTAGAGAGAGAAAGTAATATGGAATGGATGATAATATTATTTTGTGTGTGAAATGATAAATGAAACAACCAACCACCATCTCCAAGGCATGGAGAGGGTATATATGCTACATACAAGGCCGGCCATGGGCTTTACTAAGGCTTCCATGGGCCTTAGGCCATATTAGCTTACTAAGCTTATCATATGTTAACCTACTGGCTAAGACTAGTATATGTTGGAAGTGACCGATACTTTTATTGTTCCTAACATCTTTCTCTTTCGGTTCCTTGAGAGGCTCCTCTTCAATTGTCTCCTCTTCTGGCTCTTCTGATATCGAGTAGTCCAGAGGTCGAGATAAAATTCAGAGAAAAGAAGAAAATGAAAAATACATAAACAATAGCACACATAGTTCCTATTATGCAGCTATATGAAGGTACTTAGGTTATAGTCTAGGTCGAGCGACCTACTTCTCTATAACTAATGGCTCTAATACGAATCTGTCACACCCCGCCAAGGCGGAAACGCAAGACGTAATGGAGAGGGATCGCCATAACACATTCATATAATGGTAGAGAATAACTAAATGTAATCAAATCAAAATGACATGACGACACGTGACACAAGAGGAGATTTGTATCAAGGTTAATCGTAACCATAACAATATAAATAAAATCCAAAATGTTAAAGTACCACAATCAAATATCTTAAGTATAAAATACGAAATCCAAATAAAATGCATGAATTCAATGCAAGAAGCCTAGGGTCTCTCTAGCCATGCAAACTCGACTTCTTCAAACATCATTAATACCTTCACCTGAAAATGGATACTCGAAAATGTCAACATAAAGTTGATGAGCTCGTAGGTTTAAACATAAAACAATAACTTTTGTTGCGTATTTCAAAAGAAAAGGACATTAGTGGATCATACTCATGTGCAAGCAACTAACGAACACGTGCAATCATCAAATTACAATTTCAACTCAAATCACAAAGGGAAATCTCTATCCCAATATAAGCTACACATATGTTAGCATTAACGAACACGTTCAATCATGAGTCACATAGTCAGGCTGGAATGGCAATGGCAACTCATACGCCTAAGTACACACAGAAAGCACACACTTATAGCAATATAACCACACACTTTGTCCGAAAACATCAAATCAATTTAAGCACAACACTAAAACATTTAAAAACCATATTTGAGTACCATTTTCCCCAAGGAAAACAATTAAAAAGTGGGGCTACAAAAAATCACCTTGACGATCACAATTGAATACACAAATCTAAGCTAGTAATCTACACATTAAACATTAACCAAGTTACACATGACCAAGCTTTTACGGCCTAATCCATGTAACTCATAATTGTTGGACTTATAATGTTTGTATATATCCTCACGGTACATCCTTACACATTCTCATACTCTAAAATCTAAATACACTTTATTGGTGATTTCCCTTAAGTTTTATAATTTTAGTTTTATGCAGAATTTTAGTGTCACTTCACGAATTTTTATAAAATACTAAATTAACAAATATGAGTCCCATATTCATATATCGTATACTTCAATGAGTTTAGTATCTCCTATAATTTTTCCATAGCCCAAATATGTGTCCTACTATTTTTGATAAATTTGACAACAAAAACTGTCCAAAATTGACATTTTCGCACACCATAATGTTGGAATTTTTATAAAATACTTAGACAACTAAAAAAGACTTGAAATTTTTATTGGGGGTAGTATATATCTAAAATCCTTACTAAAAAAATTAGCATCAAAATATTCGAGTATTTGGTGGGGGGTTTTAATAACTCCAATCTGACCTAAATCTGCCTAGAAAATTATATTCGACCACCTAATTTGCAAAAATTATTTGACTGACCCATACTTGTCTAATTGATTCGAGGCCGGATTCTTCTGAAAGTAGACTCTTTGTACTTATGTTTAGAACCAAGAAACATAACAAAACTCATTTTTATCATGAAGTTATGCCCCTACTTACGTAGGTTGGTGTAAATAGGGTTGTCGAACATGGGCCATATTATACAAATTATGGTTATGTGTAAGTTAGATAAGATTTTGAGCTTATATACTTGATAAGGCTATATGAATGTCTATGATTATGTGATAAGTTGTAGGTTGTGCAGTGAAAGTTTTACATTTGGATTTCGATAGTTGGCGAGGGAAGTAGGAATAGGACGTGGTTTGGTTAATTAAATTGATAAGTAGTTATATAAGAGGAGGTCTTTAAGCTTATTTTTTGGCTTATAAGCTTATGTAAATCTGAAAAACTCATAAGCGCTATCTTCTAATACTTGTCGCTTATTTAAGGTCATTAACTCAACTTGATAAGCTTGTCAGGTGAAAAAAATGTACTTATGAGCTGGATAAATAAGCTAAGACAAATACCATGGCAAAAAAATTAGTTCTTTTAACCCAAAGCCTCGAGACATTAAACTACGCGATCGGTGATGACCCTAGATTTTGTCAAATACATGATCCGTGTGAAAGTTGTAGGGTTTTTCACCTTGTGTGGTTGGTTTATGGAGGTATAAACTTCAAGACGATGCTTATTTATTCATGTGGTCGCCACGCAGTTTTAGGCCATGTATGGGTCTTCCTAAGTTTAAAAAAATGGAAATTTGTATTTATGTGCAAAAACTAAATATTTATAGGTTGAAATTGTTTGAGAATAAGCAAAAGGGAAACACAATTTACTTAGACGGGTTTGGTACAACAATATAGTTATCGGCCTCTAGAAAGATGAGTTATTGAAAATGATTTTGATGAGATTATACAGTTTGAACCCAACTTAAATGATGTATTATCAGGTTTTATGAAGTCCACAAGTAACGATAATCCCATGCTTTCATAATGGGTGGTGATTTGCACACTCTGCAAATTGATTTGCACACTCAAAAGTAATGTATCTTAACATTTATACCCTTATAGGAGTAAACATGGGTAGAAGTAATATAAGGGTATATATGTCAAGACATACTACTTTTAAGTGTGCAAATCAATTTAAGGAGTGTGCAAATCACCTCCCTTTCATAATAAGAGTGAACTAATGGTCAGTTGTGTCCTCGCATAAGGAAGAGCTATTAAAAGTTAGTGAAAATACATTTCTGTTATGGTTAAAAAATATGCATAAAGTGAAAGAAACATGCGGGTTACTCTATGAAACATTTAATTAAGTAATTTATACATCTTTTCATTACTTTGCCTTAGCTTACTTTAAGCATAAATTATGAATTCATGATACACTTCGCCTTAGCTTACTTTGAAATATTAATAGCTTAAATAAGAAGTATCACAAGTCAGTATTCACGTGAATAACAAATTAATCTTTATACTAACCATGGAGAAAATGCTTGGATAGATTACATGATGGTGCTATTAGGATTTATTAATCTAGCTAACCAATTTAGCCACGAGTGCGCAGCGGATGGATCTAGTTATGGCAAGTAGGTTAACACATATTAAATAAGGAAAGCGTACCTTTTGCGATTATTCTTGAATACAATAAGCGTCTAAAATAAAACGCCCCTACGGTTGCTCACACAAACACGTCAAGCAAGTATGTAAGAAATTGCTAGTCTTCTCTTCACGATCAAATACCAAGTGTAATATATCAAAACCAAACACACGCCTTGTGTTTCTTTTGTAGTCGAACCAATAAAAAAAACCTAATTAGGGTTTATATTAATAAAACCCTAATTCGTCACTTTTGAGGAATCACCAATTAACCATCACGTATACCTTGAATTAGTCAAGCAAGGAGATCAAGTAAAAGTGGATAACCAAAAACCTAAGAAGTTGTTTGGTTGAATTCGGTTATGGGAGAGAACCGAAATTCCTATGGGGAATTTGGTTGAGGGTTTTTGGGAGAAGGGAGAGAGCACCAAAACTTTAGGTGTTTAGAGAATGGATGAATTAAAGAATGAGGGATATGGGGTGTGTTTATATAGGCACCCCAATACCCTAAATCTTGTAGGAAAAGATTAGTATAATCACTATAATTAAAACCAAATCTTCCTCCTTCCGTTTATCTCTTCTATAACCGGCCACAAACACCCCTTTTACACCCTTGTGGGTTTCGGCCAAAACAAGGAGATCCACAGGGTTCGGGTTTTGTCCAGTTTAGTCCCTTGGTTCTATATTTAGAATATATTACAAAATTAATTAAACAAGTAATTAATTAAATAACTATTTAAATATAAATCATGAAGTAAACCATACTCTTCGTATTTAACGTGTGTACCCCCAATAGGCTCATGTATTTCTAACGTATAACTTGCGGAACCGACCACCATATTCCAACAGCTCCCACTTGGGAGTCGGAGTAGAAGGCTCATGTATATACTAATAATTGGCAATGTCTAGCAAACACACACAATTACCTTTAGATTAGAAATACTTTAGATAAAAGTTTCAAGAACAATCTCACCTTTCATTGGTTATGTATTAAATTGCTATATAATCATCCCTTTGTTCAGATACTGTTAAACCATAGATATGGATCCTAACTCATTCCATATAGTTTAACATTTTAGTTTCTCGTTATAGAAATAATTCAGATAGTCTAAATGTAATCAAGAATCATCTTGGATTACCCTTTGGGAACAGCCATTCATTTATCTGATTAAATCTGGAGAAGGGCCTAATGGTATCATTCTGCACATATAATGTGGAGGAACAAATCCTTTATTGACTACAAGTTTTATGGATGCTACTTCACATACACTCTAAAAAATAGCTTTCATAACTACCATATTACAGGACAGCGTTTGGCTATAATTACAAAAGTGATATCCACACATATAGAACTTGCTTGCATCTCAAGTCTAAGGATAATTATTTAACCATTTTTGATATTTACTCATGATAAGGATCTAAAAGTAAATTTGTGGTTGTTGAGATCCTTGGTGATGGTGCATCTTGATCAACTGTGGTTGAGGAAGGTGTACTGGTTAAAACAACGGGTTCTGGAGCTACTACTTCATCAATTGGAGCAATGACTTCAGGGGCTGGAAAATCAACACTTGGTAAGGATTTTGGGGGGGGAATAATTCATCAAACAACGGTTGAAACAGTATATCCCAATCAGTTCTTGAAGGTGGTACAAACGGTGTTGAAGGAGGAGGGTTTGGCACGAGTCCTGAACTGATTGTTGCAAGAGTCATTTCATGAAGTGCGGTTACCCTGAACTGCCTTGTTACAGGAAGAGCCATCGCAGTCAGCTCATCAAAGTCAACGTGAATGGTTTCAATTATTCGTCTGGTATGTCTGTTGTAAATCCGGAATGCTTTCTTCGTGGGTGCATAGCCAATGAAAATACCTATATCGGCCTTCGGTTGTAACTTGCCCAAGGTCTCGCTATCATTCGTTGGGTAGCAGAGTGCACCAAACACTTGAAGATACGATAGGTCGGGAGGTTTGTTGTGCAGAAGCTCGTATGATGTTTTACCGTGTCAAAGGCGTATCATGGAATGATTTTGGGTATAACAGGCTGTAGCAACCGCTTCGGCCCATAGAAATAAAAGAGCTTTTGCATAAATTAACATAGTGCGGGCTGCTTCAATTAGCGTACGATTTTGTCTTTCAACAACACCGTTTTGCTATGGAGAGCGGGAAACAGATGTTTCGTAAGAGATGCCAACCTTCTCATAATATTCCCGCAATGTCTGATTAACAAACTCAGTTCCATTATCTGTTCTGATGCGTCAGATGGTTACCTTAAGTCGTACTTGGATCATCTTCAAAAAATTGATAATAAAAGCTATAGCTTCATCTTTTGATCGCAAGCCTTTTACCCATGTAAATCGAGAGTAATCATCGACACTAACAAGGATGTACTTCTTTCCATTGACACTCGCGACACGCATTGGTCCACACAGATCCAAGTGCAACAGATAGAGTTTTTCTTGATTAGTGTCCTCAGATTTGGGTTTGTGGGGTTTCTTCATGCTCTTGCCTAATGCACATGCAGAAAACAAATGGTCCTTTTCAAACTTGAGCTTATTTTAAATTGAGCTTAGGGAGACCTTCGAAACAACCACCCACAAGAATGTTTGGCAAGAATGATTAATAGCACCGAAGTTCAAATGAGAGAGACGTATGATGCCATAAATAAGGACTTGGTTTTAGAGGCTTTGGAAAAGAGGCAGATAGGAGGAGGACGCCATCTATCACCATGAGAGAGTGTATAAAGTTTAGTCAATCGAGATCCAGTTAATACAATCAACACCTTCTAGACTTGCGAAGTAGCTGGTGGGTTGACAAAAGCAACTTCATGGTTGGAATCACAAAAATTGTCCCACAGAAAATTAGATTATGCCAAAGTCCTTCAAAGTTTTTTTTTAAAAATAAACCCTTGAAATTGTAACATTCCCAATCTGATAGTCTCCATAACCCATAATCTTTGCTACATGATCATTTCCGAATTTGACAGTACCCAAGAATTTGCTGACGAAGTTGGTGAGCTGAGAGCGATCTCCGGTCATATGCTTGGAGCAGCCGAAGTCCAAATACCAAAGGAGAATTTGAACGACCTGCATGCATCAAGAGATGAAGATGGAACATCGGAATTTATGGATCCCCACGATTTACTGGGTTTCTTTTTGTTAGCAGATACAGATTGAAGAATCTTAGGGTTGCTAACAGGAACATTAGTTTTAGATTTCTTAGGTTATCCTTGATTAACCAATTGTCGCTGTAGAGTTTAGGTGTTCAATTTCTAGAGTAGATTGGTTTACTATGGGGCGCTTCAGTAGTTGTGGTATTCCTAGTCTACCATGGGCATTGCATATCCTACTTTAGTGAATGGTATACGACAGTTAGAGTAGGTATCCACGTTATATACATTTTTGGTAAACACCGTTCCTGTTGGTTTCAAATTTTTCTCTTTGAAATTTTTCTTAACAGATCTAGATTTAGCACGAGCATTCAATTATTGATTAAAATCAAGAACCAGAAATTGATTATCAGAAAGCATGCACCAATTACCACTTAACACAATTTAAGTTCATAATTCGCATTAAGCTTGGAAGGTGCACTATGAGCAGTTTCCTTTAGGTGCAAAAACACAGTCTTTATTTTTCAAAAACTAGATTTAAAACTTTCCTAGGGATATAGGCTTCTACTTTATTCTTTGAGTACAACCTTGGTGTTGCTGAATCTTATCTTTCTGTGTATTTGACTGAAGGCTGTGACCCGCTTAGACTAGTAGATCGTTATTCCTCATGTTGAAGACTAATAGGTTTGTTAGTAGCTAAGGTTTGAGGTATGGTTGTTTTTGTGTTTCTTGAGGTTGTGACAGGCTCAGTGAATCTAACTCTTTTGACTCTTGTTCTTCGGGGGTCCAACAGCCACTAATTGTTTTCAGAACTGTTGAAGACTTAGGAAAAGTTTGTACTGATTTTAGAAAGCATCTACTGAATTAGTTTAGTATACTTACAGGCAGATTCTAAGAGTAGATCTAAGGGATAATTAGCTTTAATATGATCGACTAGATCCCTAACGAATGCGGCTTCTTAATGGTGATGCTTAATATAGGCAGAGTGGGCTGTCCTTTTATTTAACAATTTGAGGGGTTTATGGTTCCACATTAAATTGATTGCAACTCTGGATCACTATGGGTGGTTTGAACATTATTGATCAACTTGGGCTTTTTCCTTTGAGTGCTTATTCATCCTTGGAGAACGTAATCGGCCACAGGCTTTTTATTGATAAAGACTTGCATTTAAATCAGAAATTTCCACAGACTTTAAGTTGACTTGACTAATTAACTTAGCACATTGTTCTTTTGATTGAATACGTGCTAGTTTAATCGAGTCATAAAGCTGCTTGTAGGTCTGTTTCAAATGCTCGTTCTCAGCAATAAGCTTTGTCACCCTATGATCCAATTCAATATTAATGGTTTCAATCTCTTCGAAGGTCATGTTCTGATCTTCTATCAGTATCCATTTTTCCACTAGGAGATTTATTCTTCTCCTTTTCAACTTCTTAATTACCATGTCTTTCTCTTGGGACTGAGCTTTCAATTCATTTAATTCAAACAGTTGATCAAAACTTGAAACACTTTGATTAGAAACAAAATTTTCCCTTTGAAAAATTTCATGTTTAAGTTGAGTGTCAACTTTAAAGAGATGCAATGTTTTTCAAGAATGGTAAAACTTTTGAATAGTTTATCGTAAGTTTATTTTTATCGAAAATCTATTTGAAGCTCAGTCTCAAGTTTGAGGACACTTTTCACATTCAGCACATTCAAGAATCATTATCCACTGAAGGAATTCGCAATTAGCTTCACAAGATCTTTGCTCATCCCTTGTTTCAACAGAGTCGTTCATTTTTGTTCCAAATACTTGAATTATCTTTACTTCAAATGTTTTGACTCTATACGACGTTGTTCCACAGCCTGTTCCATTTGATACGAAGACATTTTGGAATTTAGAATGTTCTCAACCAAATGTTGGTTCGAATGTGTAAAGAATGTCCTTCAGAGCTTTTACAAATGGAATTATTTATCCCTAAAACAAGCTTTTGTAGATTTGAAACCACGAAAACCTTAGTGAAGCTATGGTGTAGTCCTTTTCTTTGAGACTACAACATCAAAGTTAGAAAGATTGTATGTTTGAGTTTCTTCAATAACTCCGTGTTAACCATGCTGACTTTAGGAAGTTCTTTTGGAACCTCAACATTGGTGGGTGCTATATAGAAAGTGTGGGTTCTCGAAGAATTCATGAATTCTGAGCCAAAAGGCTTGTTAGCAGATAATTCAGTTTATGGAACCTAATCGTATGTGTTGAAAAATCTTTATAAAGTTGGTTAAAGGAGCAGATAATCTATAGGGGTCGGTATCAACTTGCTTTTCTTTTATAACCATCATATTATCCTTATGTTTTAAAAGCATTTTGGAACGACTTCTTCAGCAAGTGTTAAGGTCTCTTATGAGTCAGGATCACAATAGGGATTAGTTTTGAACAATATATCGACAAACATATAGCATTTGGGTTTCGACTGCTGAGTTTCTGAAGATAGAAGGATTTTTGAAAACCTATAGCTTGTTTAGTGGTATTTTCATAGAATCTGATGGTTTCTTTCAACTTGTGAAACAGTTTATGTAGTTTGTTTGTCTTTTAAAAACATATTATTAGTTGTTTGATTCTGCTTTTCTTAGTGCCTATATTCTATATCAATGTTCCTAGATTTTCTTTCTTAAATTCATTTTTGAGAAGAGTAAAGTTTTCCAACAATAGATTCCTTTTCTTTTAAAATGTTCTAAATGTGTTTGTTTTAGTAGATCAATACTCTACAGACTGTGCACATGATTATGAAACCGTCATCCGACTCCTTAAGTTAACATTTTGTTTTCCTTCTTTTTTCAAAACTTTAACTTGTTCCATTATATATATCAAGCCTGCAGTTAAGGTTATCATTGAACACTCTTATTTCCTGAATTTGTCTTAGTACAATTAGCTACTTGGTTTTAAGCTGTTTAATACAGATAAATATCAAATCATCTTTTTGCTGAGGTGTTAGAATTCTGGAATAGTTGCTTGTTGTTGATTCAATTCACATACTGAGAATTAAGGAATGATTATTGTTATCACTGGTTATTTCAGTATTCTGATATGATTCACAATATTCGTCTGTTGAGAAGACGACACCAACCTACTCAGATTCGATTTTCCACTATTTTTATTCATTTTATCTGATTGTGTACATCTGCAAGAGCATCTGAATCCTTACTGAGATAAAATTCTCCATGAGGGAGCAACTTTGGCAGATTTTGAGTACGTCACAATCAGAGGTCCATATGGCATCCAAATCATCAGCTTAATAAGCAGCATTGTGAGTAATGACAGTCTGTGTGCTTTTACCTTCAGGAATATCTGGATCTGCCAAAAAAGCTAGTTCCTCCTCATTTAGAATTTTGTACTTGTGCTTTGAGCTATGTACCAGCAACACTTTCTCTTATCCACGAATTCATCCTTTTTCTCTTTGTTTAGTGCACTAGTCTGGACATGGGCCTTCCCTCTTGCTGTTTGTAGAATAACCGTCCTCTGTTTTCCAGAATTGCTACACTTGCTCCTGGAGTGTAAGTCCTTGAAGTACCCGTAGCAAAAGAAGTTTGTCTCCCCTGAATTGGTTGTAGTGTAACTCTTCCATTATTGATGGTAGCTTGTTGCCTAGGGTTAGACGAGTTTCTCAGCTGATTATTGGTAGTGGGATAACGGGAGGTGACACATGCAGTCATATACGACATAATGGTGATTGATACGGCATCAATTGGGATCATCACCTTTCTAGTAACATTGGAACAATTAGATCAGGAGGTCTTGCTGGGTAATTTCTGATGGTTGAGTTAATTTTGGAGATATTCTAATTTGAGGGATGGATGATGATGGAGAATAAACGTTGTGGTGAATTAATGATTGAAAATCATTAGATGGATTATGTTACTGATAGATGTGTTGATGATTGATGAGTTGTCATTGTTGTGAATGTTAGGTGAACTTTCCGTGGTGTTGGATATGTTGAAGCTGGTGGTTGAAGTTGAGTGTTTTGGTAAGTGTGTTGATGAGTTTGATAAGGTGATTGTGTTATTTGGTGAGATGCAACTAAAGCAAGAGGATCAGAGTTACGTTCATGCATCAAACGAACTTCATTTGCATGTCATTCTTGTTGTTTCCAAGTTAAGCATGAAGCTGATCAACATTGGTAGTATTATGCCAGTCTTTGACCAATCTTAACATCAGTGATGATTTTTGCTCCATTCATCAGGAAGTTGTGTTAAGGAAAACTTGGTATTAACGTGCAATTGCTCTATGGAATCTTGTAGGATGTTCATATAATGTGTACGACAGTTGGGAATCTCAAGTGTAGTACTGTGTAACGACTCTCCTTTCTTGTAAGTGAACTTATCAAATTCATCGTACAACTTACACTCTCGTTCTTGCTTTGTTACGGACGTTCCTTGCATGAGCAGTTTAATCTTCTCCCAAAGATCCTTGGCTACACGATGTTGACTCACAAGAGCATAGATTTCTGTTGGAAGGCCTTGGAGAATGATATTAATTGCTTTGATGTCACAATCAGCTTGAATGGCTTCTGCAGGGGTGAGCTCAGTATATTCCTTAAGGTTTGATTACACCCTCCAATGTGATGATGGCCGCGAGTGGACTTTCTCAACGGAAGCAAGGATCATTCTACCATGTGGTCTATTCATCATATAAAGTTCCATTCTGCTTTTCCATGAATCATACAAATGTTTTTCAAGCATCGATGGTTTATTGTCACCACCCGAGAGAAGTGATTTATCAGCAAGAGTCGTTATTGATTAACGTGGTATCAAAAAGATTATTAATTGAGTCGATCGGTGGTAGAAATGAATTGTGTTGATTATGTTGGTTGTCGTGTCTTGATAGTATTCTTGAATACTAACCACAGGATTTTACATTTCTCGGACAAAAACGGGAAAACATGTTAATGTTTCACGTGATTTTACAGTAAAAGAAAATAACAATATATTTTAGAAATTGAGTTAATAGGTTTTAAATTGGAAAAGTGACTAGTTCGGTTCTCAAACAACTTGATTGGTTCGGTTGTCAAAGAAGTTAGTTTAGTTCGGTTGACAAAAAAACTTGTTTAGTTCGGTTTACTAGTTCAATTGTCAAAGGAGTAAACTAGTTCGGTTCACTAGTTTGGTTGTCAAAGGAGTAAACTAGTTCGGTTCACTAGTTCGATTGTCAAAGGTGTAAACTAGTTCGGTTGTCAAAGGAGTAAACTAGTTCGGTTCAATAGTTCAGGTTGATAAATGGAAGATTAAACTAGTTCGGTTCACTAGTTCGGTACCAAGTGATTACAACTAGTTCGGTTCATTAGTTCGGTTCCAACTGAATCAACTAGTTCGGTTCCAACAAAAGAAAACTAGTTCGGTTCAAACTAAAATCAACTAGTTCAGGTTTATCATTTTTCCTTACTTTTTTTAAACTTATTACAACTGTTTCCGGTTCCAACTAAAACAACTCGTTCGGTTACAACTACGACGACTAGTTCGGTTATAACTATGACGAAACCAATTTTTCAGACTCAAACATGACACTTTTTGATTGGGAGTTTTTGTAAAAAAATCTTGTTACAAATAGTGTTACTAACCTATAGGGAACAAGAAATGACAACTTTTAGTTTTTAAGCCGATAAAAATTTTAAATCAAGATTTTGCTATTTGTTGAGGTTTTGAACACAAATTAAAAGAAACAAAAAAACTTACACACACCACTACATGGTCTTGATACCATTGTAGGAATACTAGTAATCTTTGATATTATACAAGAAACTAGCAGAGATAAGTGGAGTGGAAGTTTCTAAAGAGAGAAAGTAATATAGAATGGATGATAATATTATTTTGTGTGTGAAATGAGAAATGAAACAACCAACCACCTTCTCCAAGGCATGGAGAGGGTATATATGCTACATACAAGGCCGGCCATGGGCTTTACTAAGGCTTCCATGGGCCTTGGGCCATATTAGCTTACTATGCTTATCATATGTTAACCTACGGGCTAAGACTAGTATATATTGGAAGTGACCAATACTTTTCTTGTTCCTAACAGGTGGGATACCTAAATCACCCCTTTAAATCCTTAAAGGTTTACCGAAAATCACACAACAAGTATGGATACCGAAACCTTAACAACAGGTATTCGGTGGACTTTTGGGAGAGAAAGAGATCGAGTATTTTAGGGGAAGGAGGCAGTGTTATGTCTTACATCTTGAGCTAGAGGAGTGGGAATATATATAACCTACAAACCCTAGTTGTAGAGTGAGTAGGAAACCTTATCCCAATACCTTTTTAAAGCCTTATCACAAATACCCTTCCTGCTTATCTCTTAGACCCCTAAACCGACAATAATTTTCTCCAGGAACACATATGAGGCTTCTACAAATTATGTCCTCATATGTTATATTCGGTTGTATCGATTTAGTTCCTTTAGTTATTCACATCACATTTTAAGCTTAATACACTAATATAAACATGACAGAGATATATAGAGAGATAGATAGAGAGCTCGCTCTAAAAGTTGTAGAGATAGAGAGAGAGCTATACGCACCGTATATGTACGACCCCAACGATCTAGAGAACGCCTCCTCCTGTAGTGTCAAGAACCCTTCTCGCCAATATCTATCTCTCCACCAGAGACTCCACTGTACCAAACACATAGTGTTCCCTACTATATTGTGGCTCTTGGGTGAAGAATTTACAAAACCACATTGATATTCCTCTGTGTGTGTAACAGCTGATCTAGCTCTAAATCTAATGCTCGCACATGTGCGTTTATTTATGAGAAAGTAGTGAGATAATATTTGTTCTGAATGATGTGTCAAAAGTTTGTTTGTACTGAGTCGCACTGACATAAACTTAGAGCTTTAAGTAGTAGTTGAGATTTACGTAGTGATCTTGTGCACGCTGTATCCTTGACACACGAGTTGTAGTTATCTCTGAGAATAGTACTGACATCGTGTCTCTCACTTGAAGATATGTATATAGGAAGTCATCTTGTAGTATAAATCTGCTGGGCTCCATATAGTTGTATGTAATTTAGATTACTCGTTCTTATGTACCTTAATACTGGAATATACGCTCAGTAATGTAAGATACTCAGAGATATGATCATTGTAGCATTGTGTCCTCCTCTCTTGTGAAGTTGCGAGAACGCATAACATACGCTATTTTGAATTCGATTTCGTGTGGAGATGAGCTCGTATAGTTGGCGTGTATATCGATTAGTGATATATCTAGTAAGACTGGGAATATTAAATTCTTTGTCTGATAAATAGCAGAGTTGACGTAACTGTCATTTTAGTACTGTTATTTCTACAGTTACTGAGGTGTAGTGATGAATGTGTGAGATTCGTAAATATAATCTTTGAATCATGTTAATACGGCGCTTTATAGAAATAAGACTAGCCGTTTCTTTTGTCTTTTTAGTTTAGAGCGTAGTTTCGCGGATACTAAAGTGAGATATTATGTAAAAAGTGATAATGCGCTCTGCATGCGAATTTACCTCAGACATATACTTGTGTCTCTTATTCTCAAGTTTAATAGGTAGAGAGCTTAATCTAGAACTCCTGTTATTTACATGTGTCGATGTTAGATGACTGCAGTGCGAATAAAGGGGAGAGGGTGGTATCCGATATCACTCTGCGATGAGTAGAGTGATGTAGTAAATGATATCACTGTCTCTGAGAGTTGAGAGGCGACCTAAAAGATTACAAACTTCGATTGCACTCTTATGTCACTGTGACAATGTCAGTCATGGAGCTCATATATGACTGTGATAGAAATAAGTGATTTCGGCCCACACCAGAGAAAGGGATATAGTCATAGAAAAATTACTCTCACTCTGATCAAAGTATCTCAACTGAACAACACTTACATTTTGCCTTATGTAACAATACTCTATATTGGTAACCGACCACTTGGGACATATTTAGACATGATATATCATTCATGGATTATTCATGCCAATTTTTGGATAATAAATTTGTATTGAATTTCGGCGGGAACCAATACATATATTCAATACGAATATATCCAAACTTATATTTGCTTATATGTAAACCAATACTCCTATATTGTTAAACCGACTTGGACATATTTAGCTCTGCGTTATATTCATTCTTGGATTAACTACTGCAATTCTTAGGATGTATCAATCTATTATATGATAGAATAAAAATACCCAAGTATCTTTATTCATCAAAAATAAACTATCGCTCTCTCTTAATCATCCCCAATTTATCCAAATACTATAAACAGATAGCATGAATAACTCTCAAATTAGAAAGTTAATGTCCAAATGTTTCACAAACATTCTCAACTATTCTTTACTCAGAAAGCTAAATAGTTATCTGAGCGCTAAACATCTGACGATTATACTTGCCTTTCAAATTCACAAATTGTGAAGAATTCTGACCGACTACTGAATGAGCGTGTCCGTATGTATATGCATACTATGAAAGAATTCGTAGTCTCTCGAAAAATGTGGATGTCACCTTTTCTATGAGGTATTTGACATGTCAACAAACCCAAATACCTATCCTCAGATAGTCCTCTTTATGTTCTTAAAATGTAAAGTATTCTTATTTTTCTCATGGCGCTACTTGCAACAATGCTCTTAAGTGGAGCATACACCTATGCTTAGTAGATTTCATAAAAAGATGAAATCCTACTTTAACTAGGATTGATTATTCTTCTGTAGCCTCAGCTGCAACACAAACAACACTATGCACGTGCGCTCGCGCTCTCGCAGCGCTCTCTCACTCCGCTTGTTTTAACATATACGATCTAGATATATAAATCACTTCATAGATCTAAGATTATTGCTTGTTATCTGTTCATCTTAATACACTCTCAATTAGATACAGTTGTTGTTAGTCATTCTTTGCTCTTGTGATAAAGTAACAACCAGTCACTAATACACAACCTAAGATATCTCTCCTTGATGAATCCTTTGTAAAAAATACAACTAAGGTGTTCCATCCCATGTATTAAATTTATTCAGTGAAATATTTCATTTACCAAATCTGCCTTTCCAAATGCATGTAATGCATTGTGTTAGACTTAATGTCCGCCAATAAGTTTATTACAACCCTCTAAACACTTTCATTCAAAAGAGATAGTTCTGTTTTATTTTCACTATAATTTCCTACGTGTGAAGTTTCATTCCAACCTTAAAGCGCCACTTTATCTAACATCTCCTCTCTTAGATGGACCAAAGGATAACACAGGCATCCGCATGTACACAACATTATGATTCCTAAGGACAAAATTAGTGCTCCCACTTCGATTGGTTCAGGATGTACTATGAGATAGGCGTTATGTTTAATTTAATCAAACAAATAATATTGAGACTTAATACATTAAGACACGGGCTCACTAGATGCATGATTTAAATCACACCTTGGATTCTTTTATTTTCTTTTTTCTTTTTGTTATTTTTTATCTTTATACAGATTAGTGTTTAAATCATAACCTTTTGAATACCATACGTACTGCAAATGGAATCTACAGCTCACACTCCGTCAAGTGAAGTTTCATTCCAATCTAAGGATTAATATCTAGCTTTTATGGAATGATGCTTTCAATATGTTACACAACATATGAATTTTAAGGAAAAACATAGTGCTCCCACTTGATATCAGGTGTACTCAGGAGTTATCTTAATTTAATCAGAAATCACATTGTAACTAAACTTAAGATCTCAGCTCCTAGATGCATGATCCAATCCACACTGGATTTTTAAGTCTTGTATACTTTATAAAGATTATTTTAAACATATAACCTTTTGATTAAACAACGTCCTCGCAAAAGGTAATCATAAAGAAAAGAGTTATAAACTTAATTTTCATATTACAAATATAGACTCATAATCCTTTTGATTACATATTGTCCTTGCAAGGTAATCATTAAGGAAAGAGTTATGATCGTTAATTCGCCATATGTCAGATTCAAGAAAACCTGTATGACAATTAGTTATCTTTATATAATTAATGCGTATAGAAAAGAAAGATTTAATCATAGTCAATTGCTTGAGTAAGATTAAAACTCTTATCATTAGTCAGGCATTAATATGTATATAATTTTGTCCTTATGAGCCTTTCTTCAAGAGAAACTCATTTTTACCTTTCAGTTTAACTGTTTGGTAAAAGATCAATCAAGCTCATAACATTGATTTGTCTTTTAAGGACTGCATCTTATCATTTATATTTCTAAGATATTTATCAGATCCAAGATGTGATAATTCATCTTATTAGTTAACAAGTTTATTATGACCCTCTAAATTATATTCCTCAACATTGATATAAAAATATCACTCTTAATTAATGAGGCATCCTTACAGATTTAAGAATGAGAGTTACATTATACTTTGGTTCGACATTTTCATGTTTAACCTTAGTATGACATCAGAAAGTGAATTCAGAAAGTTATGTATTTTGTTCTTGAATATCTTCAAGATCTATAGATGCTTCCACTTACTTTTGTAAGTAGAGATAATTCTCTAAATACTTAGTATTTGAGCAGCAATAAATTGTTCTTAATTGGGATAACAAAATACATTTCACAGTTCTCATCTCTAGATTGTTAATAATATGCTTCATATGATATTAACAAATTTTAGAACTTCAATTAAGACATAATGGGATTCATCCAATCCATAAATAGATAATGTCTTGAATACCTTCTAGGTTAAAAATATATTGAGTGTATCCATGACACACGCAAATTTCTAACCTTGATTGATTTTGGAGGTAGAGCAATTAAAGTTATCAAAAATCAAACAATATGAATATAGTTTGTTTCAACACATTTGACATACCAAAATTAAGTGGTATTCTATGAGTATTGGAATTATGAGACTCCATCAGAATTCCTTAGATAACTTAATTCTCTTTGGATCAAATACTCACCAATTGGGTCAAGCCAAATTGAATACAAAGTATTTTAAAACCATGTGCATGCTATAACGTATATTTCTTTGAATAATACAATAACTCTATGTTCATATGTTTCAAGAAAACAGAACATGTCAAGTATACATTACAAGTCTTTGAATAATTCAAGGACATCATGTTTATGTGTTAACAAGAAGACATAAAAATTTTACTACTTACTTTATGTTATGAGTCATTGATAAATTCAAGGACTTTATAATTATGTCTTAACAAGAACATAATTATTCTAACTAAAGTAATTATGAACGCAAACTCTTGAGTTCAATAGTACATTCAAGTTAATTTCATAATCAATAATTATGATTAATAATCGATACCATATCTATATTGACAAAACATGTAGTCATGTATTGAAGACGAGCTTTATATTATGTCTTGACATTTAAATTTAATAGGGAAAAAAATCGTTGTGTGTTTAAGTCCTTGTAGATTTTATTAGCTTTCTATACTTTCGGCATAGAGAAACCAATATCATGATTGTAGTCTTGTTGTTCCTTGCACAACTTAGATTTCGCCACACATGTGTATGGTACAACATTATTTAAAATAATACAACAAACACTCGATTGTATAAACAATATGATTGTGTCATAGATATTGTGGAAACCGTAGAGAGAGGGGGGGGGGAATACGTTTCCATTATAAAACTTTAAATCTTTAGATTAGTCACTACAAAAATTACATCACTCTCTATCAGCGGTCCCATAAATATATGGGGGCAGCCTAGTACATCAGGGGGCCGCCCGATTTATAGGACCGCCTCCAGAAGAGGTTTTTCGGACTAGATCTTTTATATCAAATCACCAATTAAGTTTGACGCAATATGAGAAGTGTCGATAATAGATTTACACTAACTAGTGCATATTCTATCAATATTTCCACACTCACAATGTTTACTACAAAGAGCTACACAACCATGGCTATCACAACATACACAACAATTCACACAATCATAATCACAATGCAAGTGTAAAAGTAAAGCGATAAATGTAAAGACATAAGTAAAGAGAAAGGTAAAAGAAAATGCAAACCAGACACGGTGATTTATAATGGTTCGGTCACGAAGCTCCTCTTCGCCCTACTCCACTCCTCAAGTATCCAACTCGAGAGTTACTTCACTAATCAACAAGCTCCCTTTCGGCGGAGAAAACCTTATACCAAAGCTTACATTATTTTCCGACACTAAGCTAGATGTCGAGTTCTTCTTTGGGTACAACCAAACCCGTTATGTTTTATGGCCCAACATAACAAACCTTGTGTTTTATGGCCTAAACACATAAACCACGTCGCTTACATTATTTTCCGACACTAAGTTGGATGTCGAGTTCTTCTTCGGGTACAACCAAACCCGTTATGTTTTATGGCCCAACATAACAAACCATGATGAACAAGTTGAAATATCTAAAAAAGAAGATACGTGTTTAGAATGGCATGAGACAAAGTCCGAAAACTCGAAAACATGTGCTGAAACAGGAGCTCGCTGATTTGGAGATGATCATTGACAAATGAGATGTGTCGTCTGATACTTTGCATAAACGTGCGGAGGTTGTAAAATCGATTCAAGAGGTGGATAAATTATGTGCAATGGAGACGTCTCAAAAAGCAAAAATCAAATGGGTAATTGAAGGCGACGAGAACTCAAAATATTACCATGGTATTCTTAATAAGAAACGAAACCAACTGTCTAGTCGGTTACCCTTAATCACTTCACTTCATTACTATGTTGCTCGAATTCAAGAAAAAAAAAAGAAGGAAAATAGAAGAAATTTAGAGAGAGAAACTAGTGAGAGAAAGTCAAGAGAGAAAAATGGAATGGTTGAATTACTTGCAAGAACAAAGTT